>CAUYPO010045949.1:0-30815 GCA_963574435.1 Cheirogaleus major
ATGCTGATGAAAGAAATCAAGAAAGTTCTAAATAGAGAGCCATACTATATTCATGGATTATAAGACTTAACATAGTAAAGAAGTCAATTCTCCTCAAATCAATATACAACTTTAACATATTTCCTATCAAAATCTCATCAGTTTTTTGTGCATGTAGAAAATATTAATTTAAAATTTATATGGAAACACAAAATCTAGAATAGCTAAACAATTTTGAAAGGCAAGACCCACATCATAGGGATGTGGAGAGCATTGTGTGTGGGGGGAAGGGGATACACTAACCCTTCTTAGGGTGAGGCAAAGTTATACAATGTATCCAAAGTGTAAAAAAAAAATCTTTTGTTGGATGGAGGGCAGGCGGGAGGGGGGAGGAAGTGTAGAGTTACATAATGTGTGCCGTGCACACCACCTGGGGACTGGACTCGCTTGAGGCTCTGGCACGTGGGGGGGGGGGAGGAGGGGTAGGGGCAATATATGTAATCCTAACAATATATGTACCCCCATTATATGATGAAATAAAAAAAAAGGGTAAAATAATATAGTGCAAGTTATAGTCACAAATTCTGAGGTCATATAGCTCAGTGTAAATGCTACTAATACTGGGGATATTGCTTTCTCAATGTGTAGAAGAGGTGTTGGATGACTACTTTTGAATCACTAGAAGTTTATCATAAAATAATAGCAGAGAAACCAGGAAAAGCAAAGTGAATGACTCTGAGAAGTAGAAGGGTTTCACGGAGAGGAAGTCTCCTTTATAACTTCTAATTTCATTATTAGTGAAATGAAAAAGACAGGAAATAAAATTCCATTGCATTTTTACTAAGTGGATGATATTTTCCTTATGAAAATCCATAAAAATATTTATAAGTAAATATGGAAGATTATTTAAACACATCAGATATTAAGACAGAACCTTTCTTAGTCTGAAGTTTTTGGGCCAGGGTAGAAAAATGGATCCCTCTACTACCCTTTCTCTCTTCTCTCAGTAGGTGCTTGGAGTAAGTTGTAGAGGGGTGCATATTCCCTTCTAGGGAAGCCTTCAAGGACGGGAGAATGCAATACCTCACCTCCATGTAATGCAAGGTGATACTTTTTAAAGCAGAGGTTTTATTTTACAACAGATCTACAGCATATATTCCCACAGGTGTAACACTGACCAACACTGAGAGATTCTGAGATATATACTAATTAAGTACTGAAGTTTTTAAAGAGCAAAAGATTTGGAAAGAAAAAAAGTTGTCTACATCTTTCAAGCCTCGGAGCAGCTACTATTTACACTGACAGGGATGAGTTATGCAGGTCAAGGCGTCTCAGCCGTCCTTGGAGAAATAACGGGAGCAAATTTTGCTGAAATAATTTTTTTCCACTTAGACTTCTCACTTTCAGTTTCAATTGGAAAAAAAAAAATCATTATGAAGGTGTTAAACAAGGAAACATGTTTAAATTTAGACAGTTGAGGTGGGACTTTTTTTCTTACATTTGTTTTTGTAGCTAATAACTATGCAGACTGCTATTGCTTAAAATTTCTGTTCATTGATTTGTTCTTCAGATATTTTGCCTTAGATGCCAGCTGATAAGCCCCAGAGTAAGAATTTGTACAAGTAAAATACAAATTTCTTTAAGCCAACATTTGAAACAATATTTGCTTAAATTACACCAGTATCTTGAATTATAACCATAGAAAACAAATATTTTAAATGATGTCATTGGCTGAGTATTTTTAAAATTTTATGAAATTTTAATGTTCTTAATAAACATTGCTTTTGTGAATAATGCTAGGATCCCATGATGTTTAACATTTTATACAGCTACTATTTTGTATTTTAAAAAAAAAATCTTAGATACCATGTTAAGTGGAAGTCAACAGGGATTCTCAGTCTGACCTTCCCATTAGGTTAGAGTATATGGGACTTTACCCAGGCCACTTAGTGCCTTTGTGTCTCAGTTTTCTTCATGTGTCCAGAAATGTTAATAAAAGCTCTTTTCTAAGTTATAAGATTTGGAAGAACATGTAAGTTATTATTTGTAAACAGATTCTGAAAAAGGGTGAAGCGTTCGTATACAAGTGATATAGTTGTGAAATATTCAATTTAGCCCCTTGTATTAATTGGAATGTGATGTGCAACATTACTGAAGCTATGCAGAATACCTAGGCATTCATTTAAAACTAAATATGTACTTTGGCCTTGTGGAGGTCCCAAGAAGCAATGTGGTGTAGTACAAAATGCATAGACTTTGATGTCAGGGAGAATGTAGTTGAAATCCTGCCTCTGTTACTTACTAGTGAGGCGATTTTTGGGCAAGCTATTTCTCTTCACTGAGCCCTAATTACCTGATCTGCAAGACAGGGAGAGTGGTGTCTATGCAACTGGGCTTTTACATAGATTAAATGAGGCTCAGTGTGGGCCACAGTAAGAACTGACTACTTACAAGATAGGTACTTTGAGGAATTCGGTTAATACAAGAGCATGGCAGTCATCTAATCAATATCCTATAATCTTTTTTCATTATTTAAAATATGTGATTGTCACAGTAATCTGAACAAATTCATGCTCTTCAAGATGCCTAAAATAACTAGAAAAGCAGCAGTACTTATTTTTAAATTCCCTAAGAAAGAATGATTTTAGGGTTCACCTATCCAGACTTTAGCTATATATAGCAAAGAGTTTTTAAAAAATCAGACATTTAGCTAGACATATAGTATATGGAATAATTATAATATTTACCTGGAAATAAACAAAATAATTTCTTCTATATTCCATGCTGATTTCTACACAGAATATATTTTTTTCCCTAAACTTTTTAGAACAAGATTCTTGGATGTATTTACCTTTTATACAAATGAATAAAATGGTAAGCTGATCTTAAATTATTATTAGCTCTCATTATTTTGATAAGTAATTGGTTTTACTCATCATTTACTAACTTTAAGAAATTTCACTTTATTTAAATCTCAGCAAAAATTGTAAGAGTTTGATGTGTTCCCTCACTGAGTTTCTTAGGAAAAAAGGTAACATTTTCTTTATAATAATAAAAATGATTTGGTACTATATGTTCCATTGTCACAATAATGATAGAATTCTTAAATATTTTCATTACTTCAGAAGATTTTTTGGACTTTCTTTATTGTCTATTTATACTCCGAATCAAAAACAAAGAGTCATATTCGTGACTGTAGTTAAATTTTTAGAAATGGAATAAAAGTCATGCACTTTTATAGACATTAGGATAAGACATTGATGTATCATGGTTGCTCTGACTATTTATAATTTATTTAATCTTTGAAGAAGCTAACTGAAGGTCTATGATAGTTTTTCTGAGACATGAAATAAGCATTCAATACAGTTGAAAATTTCTTTTTAGAAAAAGTAATTCATGAAAGCTATGAAAGCTAATTTTAATGCATTAGCATGCTCACAGTAATTTTGGTTACTGTAGGTGAAATTTTTAAAAAGAATATGGAAAACGAATACTTTTAAAATCATTTTATACGCTTGTTCAGTATCCATACTACATATCAAAATAATTTAAGAGATATTGGTAATATTGAATATAAGTCTTGGTTAAGGTATTCATTAGAACTGTGGTCCCCAACCCCAGCCAGGAAGGGGGCCACACAGCAGGAGGTGAGTGGCAGGCAAGCAAGTGAGCAAACCCCACCTGTACCCCCAGTTGCCACTCGTGGCTAACATCACCACCCAAGTCCTGCCCCTGCCATCAGCAGGGGCATAAGACCCTCATAAGAGTGCAACAGAGTTAGGGATAAAAATGAAGAGTTTTCTTCAGTTGATAATAAAGAATATGATGCCAGATCTACTTAGCCAATGGCTCAGAGTTAATTTCAAGGAGTCAGTTATTCAAGTTAACAGTGGAGAAATTGCATATTTTGTGCATAGCTCTTTCTGAGAAAATGTAATAAGATACTATTTTGCTGATGCTGTCCTCTGATGTCATATCATTCTACAGTGATGCTTTTCCTAGGGAGTAATTATCTGTCACTGGAGACAAATAGGCCCAAGAAGAAGATATTTCCTATCTCAAAGAAGAATTTTGTGACTAGCCTATATTCCATATTTTTAAAGAAAAAGGAATCATCATCTTTCTTATCAGATTCAGGATAAGTTCACAGGGGAAAATATTTTTGTGGGTTAAAGTGAGAGTATTGGACATGGTGTGGGTGGATTGTTCTCTTCACCACTGGACAAGCAGAAAGGAAGTCTACTTCCACCTCAGAAGGATATATTATTACAAAAAGGAATTAAAAAGTGCTGGGAATCTAAAAAAGCTACTTGACTTCTTTTTCTTTTTCTCCATTCTTTTCTTGGTCATTGTTAATATTTTGGGCAGATTCTCTGGAAAACAGAACTTTCATATAACAGATACCTAAAAATATCTCTTGAATCATCCTTCTCTATGGCTGAGTAGTATTTCATGGTATACATATACCACATTTTGTTAATCCACTCATGAATTGGTGGGCACTTGGATTGATTACAAATCTTTGCAATTGTGGATTGTGTTGCAATAAACATTTGAGTGTAGGTGTCTTTTTTATAAAATGACTTATCTTCCTTTGGATAAATACCCAGTAGTGGGATTGCTGGATCAAATCTTAAGTGAATTATCTAAAGCATGGAAAAACAAACACCACATGTACTCACTATTAAATTGGAACCAACTGATGAACACACAGATGTGCACAGAGGGAAGTAAATCTCAAAAGGAAATCAAGCAGGGGGGAGAGGGAAGGAGGAAATGGGCAAAAACCTACCTAACGGGTACAATGATCACTATGTGAGTGATTGGGCACACTTTTAACCCTGACTTGGGCATTACAAAAGTGATCCATTTAACCAAAAATATTTGTACCCCCATAATATTTTGGAATAAAAAAATAGTAAAAAGAGATCTCTTGAATGAATGTTGAATGAGAGTAGATAATTTGGAAGAATATCAGGACTCTGGATTATTTTTACTCCGATAAAGGGTTAAATTTCAGAACCCCTGCCCGTTCTTGTTGGAGTGAATTGCTGATGCACTCATAAATTTGGCCATGGAATATTAACACTTGCTGCTAAAATTAACTTCAAATAGCAAGGAGAGTATCTGTGTTAAACTATAGTTCCAGATGAGAACCAATAAGAATAAAGTCAAATCACCTTTTATGAAAATGAATATCATTTTAATGAATATGCCTATTTTATAAAAGTGACTGATACAGAACAAGTGAATGATGGTTAGGTGCTTTCTTAATGATTTTAATTGAGTTTAAAAATATTTTAATTCACTAATGAAAGTAGACAAAGTTAAATACTGACATTTTATATCTTTAGTTATTAATATATAATTTTAAATAAAATGACTAGAGCAACCTTTATTTTTTAAAAATGTATTCTTATAAAATAAACTTAGTACTCATATATTGAACTTAAAAATGAAGTTTGTTTTTATAAGGAATTCAAGACTTTATATTTTAAAATTACAAGAGGTGAATAAGTCAGGCAAATATCTGTCATTAATGATAGAAGATTTGAGGATACAAATATTTAAATCAAAATTAAGCATTAAAATATATTTTTTAAATTTTTTTTTCTATTTTTAGTAGAGACGGGGTTTCGCTCTTGCTCAGGCTGCTCTCAAACTCCTGACCTCAAGTGATCCTCCCTTTTTGGCCTCCCTGAGTGCTATGATTACAGGCGTGAGCCACTGTGCCTGCATTAAAATATTTTGATAAATGATATAGTTCATTTTTTTCACTTCAATTTTCAGAAATTAAAGAAATAACATCAAGGAGTAAGATAATTTTGAGTATATAAAGAAAAATACAGAAAACAAGCTAATGACTGAATGGGTAAAAATCTACACACACACACAGAGACGTCCAGACACATACATGCCTTTGACCAATTATCTAGATATATTAGGCATTAATCACTCATTTTTTACCTAATCATAAGCGTTAACTTCTGGGGACTATTTTGACTTTCCACTACGGCTGCTAGTTGTGACACAGCAGTTACTAAATTTAAACAGCCTGTTTGCTTTAGAACTGCTGCTAATTATCTTTTAAGTGATAAGACCCTTCAAATACAAACTGGGCATCTCAAATGAAAATGGTAGACCCAAGAGGACCAAAGACTAATATCTAATTTAAGGCAACTAACCTAGTATGTCTTTTTAGTTTAATAAGTACTTTTCCCTTCGCTGAAGCCTAAACAATATATTACATATTTTCTACCTAGCCAATGTGCTTATACTGCATATATGTAATCTTTTACATTACTGATAAACTGGTCTTGTGTGTAAGTGATACTCACACTGTAGCCACATTAAGAGTTAAAGTGGCCAGAGAAATTAACAGTGCTGATAGTACTAAGTTACACATTTAAAAGTGACACCTTTGTCCTCTGATATCATTTCCCAACAAGGTTATCATTGAAACTTCTTCCATTGCAAAGAATTGTATTTCTCAGTCAGCTAAAGTAGCTGACAACACAGTGTGAGTTGACATGCAGCTCTAGTTCCTTTCCTCTGGTTTTTTTTTTTTTTTCTTTTTCTTTTTGGAGTTCTCTTAAAAGATTTTAGTTATCTGTCATCAGGCCCAAGTTTAGACTCTCCCGAGCCAAAGCAGCTTGGAATGTGTTGGTGAAGAGGACACTCTAGACAGGACGATGTGCTTGTCTGCAGGGTGAGCGTGAAGAAGAATGCTAAGAGGTTGTAGCAATATTGCTTTGGCTGGGGTAAGCCATGGAGAAGAGTGTGGATCCACTGGAAAGGAATCCTGGTGCTGAAAGGGTACACTTCAACCTTTCAGTTTGTACACAAGCCTCAGAGCAACAGCATTATCTGGCAATTGGCCTTCTTATGCCTAATTTTCAACCCACAAGTAGGAGTGAGGTTGTTGAGGATATCCTCACCCTTAGAGTTATTCACTTTGCATAATGACTCTACTTAGCACGTTAGGAGGGAGTGCTGATGTCTAAGTGCTCCATAGTTATGACTGTATACCCTTCAATTAAGCAGTCCAGATATGAGTTCTTTTAAGATAAACGGAAAGTGATTATGGTGGTGGTTACAGGGGTGTGTACACTTGTCAAAACTCATCTAACACTTAAAATAGGTGATTTTTGTTGCAAGTAAATTATACCTAAATAGAGTTGATTAAAAAAAAGTTTAGGAATCTCAAAGTGTGAAGAACTGTTAGATAAAATAAGAAAGCTGCTGTTATGAGGGGGATACTAATTTCAGCTATTATTGGTGGAATAAAACTTTCTGAGTAGAGAATACAGTAATCATTTATTTTTATTATTTTAAAAAATTTATTTATTTATTTTTAAATTGGCACAGTGCAATTGTACTTATTTATGGGGTACAATTTAATGTTTTGATACATATCTATGTTGTAGAATAATCCAATCAGGGCAGTCAGTGTATCCATCACCTCATGCATTTGTCATTTCTTTGTGGCAAGAACATTAAAAAGCCTCTCTTCTAGCTGTTCTGTAATATACAGTATTTTGCTGTTAACTGTATTCAGCCTATTGGGCAATAGAACACCAGAATTTATTCCTTCTATCTAACTGTAACTTTGTACTCATTGACCAATTTTTCTCCACCTTTCCCTATTAATCATTCATAATAAACAATAAAACCATCCCATAATTGATTTATTTTACAATGATTGTATAAAAAAGCATGCTTCTCTTTTTCACCGTGGTATTTCCAGAGATTTGCCTGGTTCATGGCACATAGTAGGTACTCAATAAATATTAGTGCAATAATTGATGTTTGGAATTATAATCATTAGCATATAAAATGTCATTATGTATTACTGAATTAAAATATATTATAAAATGTATAAAGCAAAAGAAAAGTGTGATAGAAATATTTAATTAGTCTACAGCTGAAAAGTTAATTTTGAACTGCTTTCCTTAACATCCTTTAACACTGTCATACTTCACTCGCTGTTTGATAAGTTCCCTATGTTGGATGTGAATCCACCAACTTATTGGTCAGCATCACAAGTAACCATCCAACCTCATCATAATATGTTTGATCCTGATTTGTCTTCTTAGGAGAATTGAGGGATTTCTTGTCTACTTCATTTGGAGCATATGATGCTTTCCATAACCTGATACATAACCATGGCAGGTGGGCAAGAAAAACATCAAGATTTGAAATTCTCAATCTCTGTTCATTCCAGAAGGTGTGGGCAGTCTGGGGTGGGACCGAGAAGCTATGTCTTGTGACACACAGATGCAATGCTCTGAATGGTGCCAGAGTCACAGGTGTTTTATACAACTTGGGGAGCACACTGAGGATGGATTATGCCTTGATTTCTGAAGAATCGTTTGCCAGTTTGATTATTTTCACAAAACATTTAAGTCATTTAAGTTGTGGGGTCTAAAGAGGCATAAAAACGATAATGAGAGAAATAGGTGAATCTTCTCTTTGGTTGAGGGATGATGGTAGATAGTGGTCACAATGTGAAATATTTAGGGGCAAATGTATGACTGGGGACATTTTTAACTTATTTTACCATGCAAAGCAATAGTTGAGGTTGGCATTGAGTTGAGTATCTCACTTCAAAACACAAGCCTAAAGAATATGGAAATGGAGGAAAAAGATACTTCTTCCCTTTTGTGCTATGTTTAACTCACACCTAAACACAGTACAGGGGGAAGGACTGGAAACATAATTTTGAAATGGTATATATGAAACCCTGCACCAACAGTACTAAATATTGAAAATAACTAATTGAAAAGAATTTCTTAAAATATTTATAAATTAATTTGTCCTAGAATGTTTCCAACCTGATTTGGTTACAATGGTATTTACCTTGTTTTCTTATAATAACATCTTATTTGGGTAAGAAAAATCAGTACATTTAATGTTTATGTGAATAATTACAGACAGAAAGGAGATAAATGAATACATATAACATTGCAGTCATTATGAATCTTCTGTGGACTAAAATTTGGACAGAATGTTCTCTCTTACCAATTATGACTACCCTCATCATAGACTCATTTCATTTTCATATTTTTTCCCATTACACTATAAGCATTTTAATGACTGGGGCAAGTTTAATTCTCTTTGCACCACATAAAATGCCTAACACTTAATGTGATGCTCATTGAATATTGGTGAAATGATTGAATGAATACATGTGTGTAAATGCTTCTGGTAAAACCTATCAATCATCCTCTCGTTTCCATTTTCCCTTTCTTCCATGTTTAAGTTGAGCACATGACTGCTCAGGTAGTTTCCATTTTCAAATTTTCTTGAAGCTAATTTTGATCATATGACTAAGTTTGGACCATTCTGATATCATCAGAAAAGATGTCTTCAAATTTTGATATTTCCAACTAAAGACAATCTACTGACGTTGGGTTTCCACTCCTTTCCCTTCTCATGAACTGAAACAGTAATTTGATTGTGAGTCAGCTTCAAACACACAGAGGAAGATAACATCCTATGAAATGGCACAGCATGAAGATGGAAGGAATCTGGACCTCTGTATGCCGACTTGTAGCACAATCACCTTTCCAGCCTGGACCACCCAAACTAGAATAAGAGAGAGAAGTAAACATATTTCATTTAAACTGTTTTATTTGGGAATCTTTGTTATAGCAGCTTAACTTGTATGCTAACTGACATTAACACATATCCTCTACTAGTATACACAGATGGGTATCTAGTACATACATGCAACCACATACCTATGAACTGAATCAAAAGGGAGAGGAAGACAACTATCTAAATGATCCCATTAAATTTAAAAAAAAATTCCTTTGCTGTTATTTACTTCAGATGTGAATACATTATGCTTATGCAATAATTCATTATTTTTCAGACATAAAAAGTAACTACTATAGAATAAAGAATTGTATGTTAATGCCTTAACTTTGACCTTGTGACATAATCTCTTTGTGTCTCATTTTCAATAATTGAAGATTTAAGTTCTAAAATTTTATTTATCTTTGAAATCTTATAAATCCTTCTTAATGTTATAGTCATATAATTTTTTAAGAATTCTAGTAGGGTAACTTCCCAATGATCCTGCACATAGCTAAAGTATTTGCAAACTTAACTACAGGGCTCATTAAAAAGCCCTACATGCTTGCTTAGGGTATTTCCTCTACATTCAATTATAGACATGTAACCTTATATTCTATTATTTAGAAGGCTGCATAACAAGATTTCCAGTAGTTATCTTAGCCAGTCTTTGTCTGTCCTTGTTAAGCTTGTTCTTTGGATTCTCATCTCTCTATCTGTAAAGGCCAACCTGAGAGACCTCATACTAGTATACATCTAAGAAACTCTTCATTTTTTTCTTCTAAATTTTATTATGTGAAAAATTTTCACATCTGAATTGAGAATATTTATTTGATTTATGAGCATATCAAAGATTTACATTCTTTGTTTCCAATTCTTTCAACATTTGTCACTCCAAAATTATTGTGAAAATCCATAAATGTAATAAGTTTAAGCAAGGCAACTGTGGTAGTTTGGTTGATAATACATTGAGATTTGAAACATGTCCTGTACCTTTAGGGTGCCTGAAGACACATGAGAAAATAGAATACACACACACACACACACACACACACACACAAGTAAAAATGAAAGGTAGGGTTACGGGTCTTGCTATACTTACAGGGCAAAATTGATTGAAGAGCAGCAATTTCATATAGTTCAATTAATCTTCGCAACAACCATGTGAGGTAGTTACTATTATTATCCCCATTTTTATGCAAGGAAACAGGCACAGAGAGGTTGATTTGCCTAAGGTTGTAAAACTAGTATGACATAGAGCTGGGATTTGAACCCAAGCAGTGTTGCTCCAGAGTGTATGCTCCAAACCACCTGTTACCTGCTTACACTTGCTAAATCCTTTTATCTCATGTAATCTTCCCAACGATCTTAGGAAGTAGATACATTCCCATTTCACCTATAAGAAAAGTGAGGCACAGAAGACCTGCCAATGGTTACCTACATAAAGAGAAAAAGTTAAGATTTGAACCTAGCTTTGCCTGACTCTAGAAAGGTAACTTCATCCTCTGTTCTGGATTTGGAAAGAGTAGGTAAGTTAGAGTACCTCCTGGCTCCTTCTTGATGTTTTCAAGAGATTACGCTACAAATTTCTTTTCATTACCTGACTTTCCTGTTTAATTTATGGACTTTGTCAGCATCCCAAAGTTTTCCACATCTGTAATCTTATATTTTGGAATTTTCTTGACACTACAACTTGCCACTATTCTCTGTCTCTCATGCCTACTAAACGCTGCTTTTGACCTCACCCTGACATCAGTTCCTTAATCCCATTTGATTTTACAAATTCTTTTCTTGTTTTACTTCATCAGCTAACCATAATGGATGCCATACTCAGTTATTCCGTCTCTACTTTCCTTATCATTTTCAATTTCCTAACCCTAACAAACTGACACATTTGTTTCGGTTTGTCAGCTAATCCCCAACCCTGGCTCAAGCAAACTATCAATTTTCTCTAATTCTGCTCTCAGGAAATTTGGATAGAGCAGGAGAAAATTACAGAACAATGTGGATTAACTTCAGTGTAAATGATTTCTAATCTAAATTGGACCTTTGATACTATACAGTAATCTTTTTTTTTTTAAAAAAAAAAACTCATTTAACTTGTTTATTTAATTTTTATTAAAGTTTCTGAATACCTGCAGGAGTTGTTTTAAACTGTTTCTTCTTTTCTCAAACTGCCAGTCCTTTTCCCATCCTTTTCATTCTCAATTCCTAATTCAGTGAAAAGTTAAAATTATGTTTCCTCAGCCTCACCGTCATTCTTGCTCACTTATTTTCCCAAACTAATAGTATCTCATCCTACTCAGAGAAAAGTTGGTCCCTTCCCTCCCCTCCCCCACAAATTTAATTTTGCCAAAGTTTTATTCTCTCCTGGGACTTTGAGCTTTAGATTACCTCTTCTCTTTTGAATTATAAATCTCCAATTCATTCTTTACTGAATCTCTTATTGCTTCTTAAAAACATACTCAAATCTTTATCTACTTCTTCCTAAAAAGAAAAATGCCAGATCTTCCCTTGATCTAGATTCCATGAAGACTTCTGTAGTTAAAGGGCCATCTCTGCCCCAGTACCATAAAGTGCCAATTTATTCCTGAACCACCTGTCTGAGCTCTTCTCACAAAATGCTTCCTAAACTTCAGATCTTTCTCAACTCTCATCACATGTTCTATTTGCCATTTGCAGCCTCATCTCACTTTTTATCTCATGAACTCAGTGTTGCCTCTACTTTAATCCCTGCTTCTTTTCACTAAATATGAGATGCAGTTCAGAGTAGACTTCCTACTGGACGATCCTCTTGCCGTATGACTAGAATGCAAATAATTGTTCTTTTACAATCTGCCATGCGAGCTCCTTTTAAAATTTAACTCTCAAATCCATCCCAAGAGTGGCCTACATGTACTGCCTACTCTTAAACCGTGTTTGATGTTTTAGCATTTGGCAATCTGGCTTCATTCTCAGCATTCTACTGAAGCTACTCTTGCTACCATAATCAATGACCTTTAAGTTGAGTTTCCAAATCAAATGCTCTCCCTTCATTTTCTCCCTTTCTTCCATGTGGTCAAACTACCCTTTTCCAACATTTTTATTTTCTAAATTCTTTGATAATACTGCCATTCATTAAGTAAGTCTGTAAAAATTTTGAGCATGTGTTTTATAGTATAGGCAATATACTAGTCTCCAAGGATAATGAAATGAACCAAACACACTTCGTGTTCTGAAGAAACTGATGGTCTATTGAGGGGGAGATAGACAAGAAAATCAACTTTTAAAATAGAATATATAAGTATTTTAATAGAGCATAAAGAAATCTTAAGGGGATATGGTAGTACAAAGAGAATAAAAAGACACTTTCTGAGCTTGAAAAAGTTTTTCATATTCTTCTTTCATATATATCCATTAATTTATCTTTTCCTTCCTGCTCTTTAAATATCAGCATTCTCCATGGTTACTTTTGACCCCTCTTCTTTTCTAACACTATTATATCTTTTCTTTTTTTGAAATATCATCCACACCCATATTTTACCTTATTTTTAATGTTCAGATCAGTATCAGTAGCCCAGTTCCATGTGCGAGTTCAGGAGCAGTTGTTGCTGACTATCTTTTCATTGTGTTAAAAAAAATATGTTCATTTGCTCTTCTATAAAATCTATTTTTCCTCTTGAGTTATCTTTCTTGGCTAATAGTCTTATCTATCCAGTCCCCAAGTTAGTGACCTCACATTCTCTGAAATACCACCACCTTGTTTAGAATTTAGAGCCCCAATTGGGTAATGATTACTTAAAGACAGACACATTATTCCTTTTGTTTTCGATTGAGCAATGCCTAGCATATTGAAGGCTTATGATGTTTATAAATGAATGCAGGAAGGTGAGGAAGCAGACTAAGAATTATTAGCGACATAATTAGGAATCACAGGTGACATGCAAGTTTGAGCCTTGGTAATTGGAAAAAGGTCATATCATCAATACTGAGTGAAAGAAGAAATATAAACTCATAGTTTGCTTTTAATATTTTTAAATTTCGTGTATTGATGAGGCTTTCAGGTAGAGAGATTCAGGTAGTATTTGGAAATAGTGCTCTGGACTTGACAATGAAATTTGAGAGCACTCCCTGAAGAATGTGACGGGGATGGCACCTGCAGTACTTGGATGCAGGGAAATAGAAAGGAGAAATGGTGCACAGCTTTTAAGATGGTTAATACAGCATCATCTCCTCACTGTTACAGACATGGAGACATGTGGGGGAATTCTAGATATACTGTGTTCGGGGTCAAAGTTGAATATCGAAGTGAAAAAGCCCCTGCATATTTGTTTAGACAACTAAGGGGAAGCTAAAGAGACAACTGCTGGATTAGAACAGTGTTCTATCACAAAAATCAAAATTGCTAGAATAATAGTTTGTTTGGTTTGTCTAATCTGAGGAATAACAGCGGTGTTTTGTCCTCACTGTTGGGTAGAACAGCCGAGAAAAAGGACTTTTATCAGAAGACAATCAACCACATGGAAAACTATTAAAATTCAACCTGAATGAGGTGTAAAAAGCCCACCACCAATTGATTGTCTCATTTGATTCAGTGACCATGTAGAATAAAATTACAGTAGAATGGTAGGGGCAGGAGTTAGGCAATGGGAGGCTCAGGGAAAACAGATGATGAGGGAGGCAGTAAGCACATTTCAAGGAATTTAGCAGAAAGTGGAAGAAGAAATATAAAATAGTAACTTGAGAAGTAGCAAAGTCAAAATAATTTTGTTTAATTTTAAATTTCTTTGTTCTTTTCTTTTCTTCTTTGATGGATATAGAGTGGAGAAAGGAGTTCCTACTACATTAATTAGGTAGATGGAAAGTAGGTAGAGTAGAAAAAAAGGATGAAAAGGGATAATTGAGCATGAATCAAATGTAATGAATAGCCAGCTTGGAAGATGCTTTTTGGTTGAACATAACCCACACAATTTCAGTTCTGTCAGTCTCTTCATAACACCAGGCTGCAAATAATTCTTTCTTGAGGGCATAATGCTACTTTGGTGGCCTGAGTCCAGGATTCTAAGCCCATTTTTTTTTTCTTAAGTTGGAGATGTTCAAGCATGTAGAGATCTAATCCCACCTCTGACCTTTACATACCTTACTTTGTGGTTTTAAGGAAAATGGGCCAAGGCAGTGAATGGAAACATGGGATTCACAGTTCACAGTCTGGCTATTCAGATAGAAAACGTGATTTGCAACCTTGGTTATTTTAGTGTTTTCTTTGCTAACATAGCAAAATGTTTTTTGGGCAACATAACATTAGTATTTGCTTCAGTGTATCCCATAGAGATTTTATCAAGTGTAATAAAATAAAATAATTAAAATCTTCTGTAGAAACTGGAGGAATTACATTTATATTGCATTGGAAGGTGTGTTTGTGAATACTAATTTATTTATGACAGTATTATCAACTTTTCTGTGTACGATCTCCTTACAAAACATAGAAATGTCTAGTGTTACTGTGTTTTATCATACTGGCAGCACTCTTGCGTTTATGTGGTCTTCTCTAGTGTAGGAGATGTTTTTAGAAATGTGCAATATTCACTAGTTTGTGTTTTTGTGATAATTTAACAAATTAATTCAAAAATTTTCTATTTTAAAATACCCTTTAATAATTATAATTTTGTTCCATGACTTACCTGATTACCACAGGTAGAATATTATTTGATTTCCAGGATCTTCAAGCTTATAGAATGCGTAGGATTGATTTAAGTTGTTTCCCATAGAAAGTCAACATGATATCATATAATGAAAAAAAATCTTTTGCTTAATACTTTTACACCTTCAAATTAGGTAGTAAATAAAAAACGAGTTTTTTTTTTATTAGTTAGAAATATATAAATGTTTTTGGCCTAGGAAAATGCCTAGAATTCATAAAAACATTCATTTCTTAAGAAAAAAATGATTGTTTCTTGGTGCTGTCATCATTTTTAAAGAGACTAATGGAAGTTGACAACATGTGCCATTTATGTGTCAGGCTGGTTAGCAAAATCTTTTGATATGCAGAATTATTTGTCAGGTAACACATTTCTAGTTCTCTCTTCACCTTTAAGTGGATCGATATACTTTGGGTCATCCCTATATGTATCTGATACATTCCTATATGTATCTTTAGCACGATTCAGCCCCATGAATTTTGCATTCCTCCTTTATTCTCCTTTCTTAAAAACACTCAGCAAACCCCATTTAAAACACCTATTACACATTTCTCTGCATAGGCACAGCAAAATTGAAATAAAAGATGGCACAGATGATACATTCTAGTCACCAACTTGAACATTTGTGCAGTTCATTACTTATTTGAATAATCTTTTAGTTTGATATCTACTTCTTATTTCAATTTAAATGTATAATATCTAAAATTTTTAAATTGACTCACCAAAGACATATTATTGAGAGCTTTCAATCTATACAGGTACTTGACCTCAAAATAGTTCGGAACTTCAGCATTTTACAAACTAAACAAAACAAACAAATAAGCAAGCAAAATACAAAGCAAAAAACCATCTTTTTTTACTATTTCCAATATTCTCACTTGCTATATTTTCAATGGCTTAAGTGTCTTTATTACTGTGTATCTTTATTAGTAAAAAATAAATCCATGAACTTAGGTAAGAGTAATTTCTTTAGATATCTTTTTTTCCTAAGTATTGTCAGTGGACTCAATCCTAATTATATTTTCTGGGATTTGTAATACTTATTGCAATTCCTTTTCATTATCAAAGTTGTTATGCTTATATTTTGATAAGTTGTATATATCACTGATTTTAGAAATCAATACTGAGTGGTGTAATTCATAGCTGGGAAAAATATTTTTGGACCATATTTTAATGGGATAGTGTTTATTTAGAAACCTGTGTCTCTGATATTCTAATTAGATATGTAAATCATTAGTTCTTTGTAATTTTTTTTGTTAAAATGAGAAGTCTTTTATCTATTTGGGAAATACTACCTTTTAATATCTTTATAACACTAAATCATGCAATGGTTTCTTTCTTGACCAGGTAAAAATTAATTTGTACTCATATGATTTCAAATCCAAATTTAATAGTTTGTAAAATAGAGTACAAACTTTTATATTTAAAGGGAAATAAATTTTCAATGTGTTATAATATTGCATTTTTTAAAGTAGTCTAGATATTTCAGGAAAAAAACCTTGTTTACCTTATACTAGTGATTAAATATATTTGTGAACTTCCCAAATTCAACTTTCAATTCTTTTTATAACTTCATCTAATTTTGCATTAAATTTGATTTTGACATATTGTAGAAGATGCAGCTCATTTTTTTAAAAGTTCTCTTTTATGATTCTAACATATGGAAAATGCTTTTAAGTTACATTTTTTAAAGTTACGTCTTTATGAACTGGCAATGAAAGGGTTATGTAATTGGAGAAGTTCAGAGTCGAATCAGCATTTCCCAGTGGCATGTATCTTTAGCAGTAAGTGTGGAAGCCAACTCGGAAGAAACACGTTTGAAGTGGCAGAACTAATCACGCAGAAGCAATTTGCGATTTTCTCTCTCAGCCTAGATAAAGCAGCGCATTATGACATTGGCTGCGCTGAACAAGGTCAATTTACTGTGAAAAGCCAGCTATAGACTACAACTTCAAATAGACTTTTATCCTGCATAGCTAAAAACAGGATTTAGCCTATTGCTTACACTACAGAATGGGCAAAATGAAGTGGACAATTCAATTAGGATGCACCCGTATTTGTCACTACATTTTTTTTAACTGTTTCAGACAACCAGCTTGTAACAGGATCTGAAGATTTCTCCCACCCATGGAAACAAAACATAAATGCTTGGTTGTTCATGTTCTCTGCAGTAAAGGTTATTTTTTAGTGTTTTAAATGTAATCAATAAGAGTCTACCAATTATCTGTAAAAGCTTTTGGTGTTAATTTTATTTTATTCCATTTAATTTATTTTTTATTTTAAAAAGAAAGATTTCTCTCAGAATTATAAATGAAACTGTCTTTATAAATTATAGCATATTAAACACATCAAAGGACTTTTTCAGTTAGCATTTATGTGATGTGCTATATGAATGTTTAACTACTATCCCTAATGTAGAAGACACTTCATAAAGATGACCCTGCCTCCTGTGTTGTACTAGATGTAAAATTCTCATTAATTTTTGGAAATGATTATACTTATACTTATGGAAGCAATCATATAAATTGTTTGGCTAATAACAGTGAATAAACAGTCTACTCTCTTAGCAATGGGGGAAAAACTCTCCTACCTTGTTTTCTGGCTGATGTCCAGAGTAGATTATTCTTATGAAAAATGAAATAAGAGTATACTTTAATTAGCTGCAGGGAGTCAGCCATCTGGAATATCCATGTTTTAGTGCATTTAACTTTATTAGGTACATCTGACAGACTTCCTTTGACCACAATTTATATTGATAATGGTGTCAATAATCAATTATATTCAAAATATCATGGAAGTGGGATGGAACTTATTCTTGGAAGCTAAGCTAGAAAGTAAATGAAGATATGATTAAATGTCACTGTTAGTATTGTTCATAATAAAAAATATACATCCATGCCTAGGGCACAATAGCTTTAAAATTTAATGTACTAGTGAACAGTTCCTGGCCCATAATCTGCTGCTCCTGTTAAAATTTTGGCAGGTGATGGAACTTCATGGTGTTGACATTTGCTCTTGGAACACTGCAAAAGCCAGAGTCTTTTAAATGTTTTCATTGGCTCATGGAGATGCTGAGGTCATGCATTTTAGTAAGCCAACCATCATTGGGGTCTGCTTTTGCTGACCCAATGACTGACAGTAACACAATGTTCTTTTAGGGTTTATGACTTTGGATAAAGGGCAGAGTAAAATATGTGACTCAGGTAAAAATTGAGGATGAAGAAAATCAGAGATGAGGTACTCATTTTAAACAGAAGTGTAGAATCACTAATTAATATTGTGTTTTGAAATCCAAACTCCACGTTATTGAAAACATAGACTATTTTGATTACAATTTTAATATATACATATTATTCTGTAACTGTGATAGTTGTGCAATAAAATAAATGATATGAATAGTGTTACGTCATCTGATCACATTCACTCAGCCTTCATTAGAGTCATCTGGCTACCTTCAAAATACATTGTGGTTGGTCCCAATCCATGAAATTATTATTTAATTGATCTAGTATATTGCCTGACAGTACCATTTAGAAAGTAAAACATGCCAACATTTTTTCATCGGTCCCTAATCTTTTTAGCACCAGGGACTGGTTTCATGGAAGGCAATTTTTCCACGGACTGAGGGTAGAAGGGGAATGGTTTTAGGATAATTCAAGCACGTTACATTTATTGTGCAGTCAAACCTCTCTGCTAATGATAATCTGTATTTACTGCTGCCCTTCAGTGCCAGTATCATCACCTCAGCTCCACCTCAGACCATCAGGCATTAGATTCTCATAAGGAGTGAGCAACCTAGATCCCTCACATGCGCAGTTTACAGTAGGGTTTACGCTCTTATGAGAATCTAATGATGCCACTGATCTGACCAGAGGTGGAGCACAGGTGGTGATGCGAGTGATGGGGAGAAGCTGTAATACAGATGAAGTTTCACTTGCTTGCTCCCCTGCTGCTTACCTCCTGCTGGGTGGCCCAGTTCCTAACAGGCCACAGACAGGTATTGATCTGTGGCCCAGGCGAGGGTTGGGAACTGCAGAGTTTTTGGTTTACGTAACTTCAATTTACTGGTTTGTTCATTGCAAATTTAGGGGCAAATATTGTAGGTTTTAAATACTTTTTTTCTATTTTTTACCAGATGGTTTATTTTTCCACTTTGCCTAAGTAGAGCCTAAGTTATAATAATTTTCTTGTGTATCTGTGTGTGAAATATACTAATTTCTCAAAAGTCAGTTTTAATATGAACATTTCAGTATCATGTATATGAAAGAATTTTAAAAGTACTATTTGTAATGCAACCATACAGATTCTTTCCTTCTTTCTTTATTTCTTTAAATTTAAATTAAACAATCATTACAATGGCAATTTTATGTTGAATAAAATTACATATAAAATGATATAATAGATGTGCAAGTGCTTTTAAAAGTTAATAAAGTTAAACAAATGTGAAGTATTTGTATTAAGGTACTATTGTGCATCAACAAATTTACTTAATTGAGAATTCTTTATATTCAAAGTCAGCAATAATCCAATCATTCTCATCACAAAGAAGTTTTCAAGTACCTTCTTACATAGTCTCTTTGACATTGCACATTTTATCTAACGTTAGTCAAACTTCATAAGGCTTTACAGTTCAGGTATCTTGTGTTCTTGTGTGTGTGTATCTTCAAAAAAGAATCTTTGCTATAGTACATATTTTGCATTTGGGAAATCTAATCATGACAAGTTAATAGTTTTGATTTAGTGCTTAAATAAGATACATGTTCGAGCTTGGTAATTATCAAACAAGCTATGAAATTATTTCACTTTCTAACCTGCTTGGCCAAGATAGTTGACTTGCACAATGTATTTTAATTATTTTTAAAATTGCACACACCCATTCAAAAATAAATATATTCATGAAAGAAGCTAGCAATCTGAGATAAAGAAAGCCAACTTTGTACCAATAAACAAACCTCAGTCTTGTTTATATTTTGAGGTACAATGTTATCACCAATTTCTTACAATTTAACTGACAACATACTAACAGTACAATGTAGCAAAGGAACAAAGTAAGTAAAGTCATCATCACCTCTCTTCCTACTCTCATCACGGAAAATAATATTGTCTCTCTGGAAAATGTAAAAACTATTGTGATGAGCCAGATGCAATATAGTGTTCTTGAACATATCAGGCATGCAATAATTTTTAAAAATTAAGCAGCAAAATATTCTCATTAAATCTTTCATGGAAAGTTTTTAGCATTAGGTGTAAAATGAATAATTCTGAATAATCAAATGAAAACAAGAGAATAGCTATTTTGAGGGGCATCATATTTGCCTAACCCCCCAATATTTATAAGCAGAATTTTCCAGCAAAAAAAATATGAGAAAATGAGGGGTAAGTTCTATATAGAAACATAAAAAAGGAAAATGATGTAGTCAAATGATTTTATAAAAAACTGTAGAAAATGATTATTCAGGATTATAAGCAAAGAGAAAGAAACCAGAAAACAAATAACCAAGCAAACAGTCTTCCTTTCATTTATCTTCAGGGATCTATACCTCTTTTTGCTCTATCCACAGTTTACCCTAGATTTATCCCACTTTTGTAAATCCTAGCAGTCCTATGACCACAAATGGAAACCCTGTCTGCTTTTAGTATATGAAAAAGTCCATTATTAAACAGGAGTAGATGTTATTGATGTTTTATTCTTTTTATTTTTTCTTCTACTGCTGTTCTGTTGCTGTTATTTTGGAAAGCTAGCATGCAACTTATGAGAACTGCTCATGTTTAACTTTTCACTTAAAAATATTTGAATGCTTCCCCCCCCCCCTTTTTCTTCTTCATAAAGGATACTGCAGGCACCAGGACAACGTTGACAGGAGACTATGGGCTCCAGTGAATTGGCTAGTGAGGGAGCAACAATTTAGTAACATTAGGAACCTGAAAATGCTATAAAATTGGAAGGGTTCTGGCCATGACGGATTGAAAAATGCTGAGCAGAATGATTTTCACACTATTAAATGACACTATCTTTTTTTTTTTTTTAAGTTTCCCTTATGGTTTAGTATTAAAAGTTTTTTTTATGTTATTTTTTTTTATTTCAGCAAATTATAGGGGTACAAATTTTAGGGTTTCAAATAATGCCCTTCCCCCCCTCCCCCCACAAGTCTGAGCTTCAAGCGTGACCATCCCTCAGACAGTGCACGTCTCACTCATTATGTATGTATATACCCGCCCCCCAACCCCCTCCCACCTGCTCAATACCCCATTAATGTAGTTCCTATGTGAAAATGACACTATCTTAAGTGGTTAGAATAGTTTGTCTTGAAATAATTGGTGTTTATTTTTGAAAACCATTAATTCTGAGACTATAAAGGAGTGAGAAAGTTAGAAAATAGCATAGCCTACATGAGGCCAGGGACTCTTGCCCACCTTTCTGAAGCAATATAAAGTATACAAACACTTAATAAAACATAGTAGGAAGGGACTTCTGCATCTGGTTGGGAAAGAGATGGATGAAACAGGAAGTGATGATCAATTTTAAGGTTCTAGGTCTTGTGAAAATTTTTACATAAATTTATGATGTTGTTATTAATTCTAATAGCTCCCAAGTCTCCCAAGTCTAATAGCTCCATTAGCTCTTAGGATATTATAATTAAATTTATTGATTGTATTTTCTGGAGCTCAGTGGAAAGAATCTAAAAAGATTTTTTGTTTTTTTATTTTTTTTAAATCCCTAACTCCCCTAATTCCACAAATATTTTAAAGGAATTATTTCTTTAAAAATATTTTAGCAAGTTTGTCCATACTTGGAGTTGATTGTATAAGCAGTGCATGGGGAGGGTGTAACAGAGAGGCGTCTTCTGAGAATTAGAAAATGAATTTGCTAAGAGTTAAACCATAAATCAAGATATGATGTAGGAAAGCAGATATTTTCAAAAGCACCTTAGAAAGGGCCCAGCAAGATCTGATCTCACCCTGACAAAAGACTTTGTTATATCTAAAAAAGAAATGGCCCAGTCAGAAGGGGCTTGGCCACCTGTGGAAGGTTAGAAAAGAAAGGATTCCCAGAGGGTAGCTTTTGTCTCTCTTAAAAGTGTCCACATTTTTTCTCTCCTTCTAAGCTTGTCTTCTAGGCCCCTGTGTCCTATCCCCTAAAATACAGAGTAATCATTTTTAAAAGAAACATAAGATTATGTCATGCCTATATGAAAACTCCAGTAGTTTTCTCTTGTATGTAGCAATCCTTACTGTGCCCTACAAAGCCTCATGCGGTATCGTTCCTGTCTCTCTCTCCAACCATGTCCCTGAGCACTCTACCTCCTGCCACTGTCCTCCAGACACTCCGGCTTTCCTGTGTTCCTCGAACTTGCCACTGATTTTCACTAGAGAAATTTGCCCTTGCCATCCCCTCTGCCGGGTCTGATCTTCTAGGCAGGCCCGTTCTTAAGCTATCGGTTTACAAGACATTTCCTTAAAGATATTTTCTCCATACCAGTCATTCTCCATTACATTAATGTATTGTAATTAATCCATAACTATTAGACACCTATCACTATCTGATTGATTTTTGTGGCAAACACTCCCTAGTTAGTCACCAAAATGTGCTTATTCTTCTTTCTGAGAGCACAAACGAGGGAACACGGCAAGGATCCTACTGCCTGGTTGTGGGGACAGACACACGGAGGCCAGGGAGACCTCCCTGGAGACTAGAACCATGGACAAAAGCTAGAGTTGGGAGATCCAAGGAACACCTGGAATTCATGCAGAGGCCACCTAGGGCATGGCCTGGTGGAGTCCCAGAAGTTTGATTTCCAACACAGAGTTAGGTAAGCTGTTCTGAGGTCCAGCAGAGCCACCTCATCCAGCCTGGATGAAGTAGTCAGCTAGGCCCTGGGAAATCCACAGAACTTGGGAGGGGAAATCAAAGCTCTGTACTTAGCAGGTGGCCTGAGCAAAAGGCCTAGGGCTCCCAACTTCAAAGAACTTTTCCCCTGAGACACACTTCAGCTCTCAAACATTTCCTGAGAAGATAAGAGTAAAATTTAGGGTGTAGGCTGACTTTGGCTAGTAACTAAACATTGAGCTAAGAGCCTGACTTCACACTCTTACTCTGTAACATTTTCATATGACCATATAATGGGTCAAGTTATGTCCCCTTTACTCTGAATCTCCAGGTACTGAGGCAAAGTTTCAAATATAATACATTTGAACCTAATCCAAACTTCTGCACTTTAATTCCATTTTCCTGGAACAAGTCACCCAATGCCCCACTTGGTGTTACCTCTATTAATTGCAACGTTGTATTTGTTGTGGAAAAGCAAAGCACAATTTAATAACTTTTTAAAAAATTAAAATATTATTATAGGTACATAACAGTTGTATATTTTTATACAACATAGATATATTTGATGTTTTGATATAGGCATACAATGTGAATTTACCAAATCAGGGTAATTGGGATATCCATCACCTCAGGCATTTATCATTTCTTTATGTTAAGACCATTCCATTTCCACTCTTTTAGTTATTTTAAAGTATACCCTAGGAATTTTTGTATGTTCATAAGTTTATTCATCCTCACAATCTCCAAAATACTAGTGTCTAACAATAGTGTAGATGTTTTTCAAATTTAGTTCAAAACTTGTCTTGTTTTTAATTTTGACCACTGTGAATTCCATCTTAACTGAGATTAAAGATAGCAATAGGAAAAAGTTAAAATTACAAGTCAGTCGACTTAAAAATCAGGAACCTACACAGAAGAAAGTTTGTAATTGCTGCCTGATAATCCCCATGGCATGTATAAGTGGAGCACGCCAGAACGCTGCAGGGGGATTGTCAGAATGAGAATCAAGGACGTCAGCTTCAGGCTAAAAAAGTCAGGATAAGCTTGTGACTTACGTTGCCACCCATGACTCAAAGAACATCTATTCTTTCAAATGACAGGTTTTCTAGTTTAAACCATACGAATGAAAAGGAACATGCCTTTCACTGATGCATCATTGTTACTGTGGTTTAACTTCTTAACCCCTCTTCCTGTTGAAGATTCCTTCAATCTGAAGAGTGTCTGCTGCTTCAGTCACTAATTACATTTCCACCTACTAGAATGGAAAAAGTAAAACTTAGGAAAGCCTTCTCTTTTGAGGTGTGCATTGACATTATTTTAAACGAATTCATATTTTGTTTTATTCTGCAAAGGAAAAGCCCTTTCTGACAATCTGTATAATTTGATAAAAATGGTTTTTGGCTGAGTTTTATTTTGATTTATTCAAATCAACACATATTTTAAAGACATGACTACTATAATTATATTTATAGATCCATAACCTTGTTCATTTGAATAATTTCATATTATATGCCAGAAAAGTTGCAAATTGTTCAGAAAATGTAAAGTTGTGTTAGTATTTATAATTTAATTTTATTTATTGTATTTGAATCAATAAGATGTTATTGCTGCCTTCAAGAGGAATTTCAGTCTGTCTGATTTTATATATTTTCACACAGATAACAAATCCAATATCCTGACTTTATTTATTTATTTACTGTATCCCATATCTTTATCTTATTATATCCTTTCCTCAACTTTCCCTGATGTTAACATCTTATACCACAGAACATTGATCAAAACTAAGAAACTACCACTGGTACAATACTGTCAACTAAATTGTGGATCTTGTATGGATTTTGTCAGTTTTTCCATTAACGTCCTTTTTCTGTTTCAGAATTCAATCCACAATTCCACAAAGAAGTTAGTTGTTGTGTCTCCTTGGTCTACTCCAATCTATGACAGTTCCTCAGTCTTTCCTTGTCTTTCATGACTTTGACACTTTTGAAGAGTACTGGTTCAGGGAGTTTGAAGAATGTTTCTCATTTTAGGTTTGTCAAGTGTTTTCCAGTGAGGTATTGTATTTCAATAAGAACATCACAGAGATAATACGCTCTTCTCTCATATTGTATCGGGGGAACGTGATGTCAGTATGTCTTATTACTGGGATGTTAACCGTGATCACTTGGTCAAGGTAGTACATCAGGTTTCTCCACTAAGTCATTACTCTTCCCTTTCTATGCTCTATTCTTCTGATAAGTCCAGCCCACATTCCATGGGATGCAATCAAGCTCCTCTTTCAAGAGGTAGGTATATCAAAGAATTAAACTTTACTTTCTGAAGTCGTATGTGTTAAAAACCATCACAGTAAATTAATAAATATTTTAGGGAAGAGTGTAATTTTGTAAGTTCCTCATGCCTTATGTTATCCTTTCTTCCTCCTTTATTTATATAATCAATTATATATATAGCAGTATGGACTCATGGATATTTATTTTGTTTATTTTTGAGGGGGTGATAATCCAATACTATTATTATTTATTTTGTTGTTCAAATTATTCCAGCTTTCACTATAGGGAACGTTTTTATTCAGGTTAGGTATTTCCTTTTTATGAAAAGCCATCTGCTTTCATCACTTTCTTTTTTTTTATTTCATCATATTATGGGGGTACAAATATTGTTAAGGTTACATATATTGCCTTTGCCACCCCCCACCCCCAACCCCCCGCTGAGTCAGAGCTTCTAGCGAGTCCATCCTCCAGGTGGTGCGCATCTCACTCATTATGTAAGTATACACCCATCCCCTCCTCCCCCCTCCCACCTGCTGGACACCCGATAACTGTTTTTTTTTGACATTTTGGTTGCATTTTATATCTTTGCCTCTCCCTAGGAAGGGTTAGAGATATGCCCTTTCCCTCCACAATGCTCACCACATCCCTAAGATGTGGGTCTACCCCCCTCCAATCCCTGTTGAACACTACCACCATTTGAGCACTATAGTTTTAGTCAGTCAGTACCAATTTGATGGAGAGTCCAAGAGACTCCTATATTTGATAAATGAATTCAGTAAAGTTTCAGCTTACAAAATCAGTATTCACAAATCAGAAGCATTCATATATGCCAAGAACCATCAAGCAGAAACTCAAATCAAAAACGCAATACCTTTTACTATAGCCCCAAAGAAAATTAAATATCTAGGAGCATATTTAACGAAAGATACGAAAGACTTATACAAGGAGAACTACGAAATGCTAAAAAAAGAAATTGTAGAAGATGTAAACAGATGAAAAATCTACCTTGTTCATGGATTGGTAGAATCAATATTATTAAAATGTCAATATTACCTAAAGTGATCTACAGAATTAATGCAATCCCCATCAAAGTACCACCATAATTCTTCACAGATCTAGAAAAAATAATTCTTCACTTTGTATGGAACCAGAAAAAACCTCGTATAGCCAAAGCAATCTTAAGTAAAAAGAACAAACATCAGTCTTCCTGACTTCAAGCTGTACTATAAAGCAATAATACTTAAATCAGCCTGACACTGGCACAAGAACAGAAGCATCGATATTTGGAATAGAACTGAGATTCCAGAGATGAAACCATCTGCATACAGTAACCTAATCTTTGATAAAACAGGCAAAAATCATCACTTTCTTTAAGTACTTTTTAACTTTCTGGGACCCTAGGATACTGCAGACTCAGCATATAATATACTTTGTTTTGCCCTAATCCTAGAATCAGCCATTTTTCCAAGGAGCCCTGGCTCTTTAAATGGAGTATGGCATTAGAAACCAAGATCTGGGTGCCAGTTGCATTTGCTGCTCCTGGGGTGTCCTTGATTCTAGACCTGCTTGGGAGGCAGAGGTAGGAAATGTATGTTTGTACATTTCCATATATACACACATACCTCTGCTTATTTGTGTATCTGTCTGCATACACCCTCCCCCATCTCCAACATTATTTGAGCACTTTGTAGTTCATTCTAGCCATTCCTCCTTTGCTTATCTGTAATGTCTTTTCTTACAGTGACTATTTTGGCATTCCTTATCTTATAAGTTTATCTCTAGCATACATCTCAAGTAGTTTTAGAATTGCTAACCAGTAACCCATCCCTATGAGATACAAATTGACCAACTAGAGCACAGTGTTTGTGTACAGTTCTTTTGTCTATAACCTTACAACATCTAGTGAAACCACTCTTTTACAAAGTTACTTAGGTTGGCCTCTTTCTTCCCTTAGTGCCTTCAGTGTGGCTATATCATACATGTGCAATACAGTTAGATTCTCTTGTCATAGTCTATATTAAATTTTGGCTTCCCCAGACATCCTGGTTGATTTCATTTTTTAAATTTGCTTATAATAATATTCATTCTTTGTGCTGTACATTTCTACTTGTGGTTTGACATATATATATATAAAGTCATGTATCCATCACCAAAAGATCATACAGAACAATTCTCTCTCTCCAAAAATTTTCTCATGCTACTCCTTTGTCATCAATCTAATCCTTACTCTGAACCTCCAGCAACCACTGACTTCCTTTCTTTGTCTATAGGTATCATTTTAAAAGGTCATACAAGTGGAATCATACGATACATAACCATTTGGGTCACTTAGTAAAATATATTTACAATTCATCCATATTGTGTAAATTAACAGTTTATTCCTTTTTATAGATGAGTAGTATTTCATTGTATGGATGTATCATAATTGGTTTATCCATTCACTGATTTTAAAAATTTGGTTTGTATTCAGTTTTTGTTAATTATAAATAAAGGTGCTATAAATATCAGTGTATAGGTTTTTGTATAAACATAAGTTTTCAATGCACTTGGGTAAATATCTAGGAATGAGAATGCTAGTAATATAGTAAACATGTATAACTTTAAAAGAAATTGCAAGACTGTTTTCCAAAGCTGCTGTTGTATTTAGAATTCTACCAGCAATTCTACCAGCAATTCTATCTATAGATATCTCTTGATTTAAGGTTATGTCTTGATAAATCTATCATAAGTGAAAAATATCCTACATGGAAAATATATTTAATACTATGGTAAACTCATTGTAAAGTCAAAAAATCATAAGTTGAACTATCTTAAGTTGGGGACCATCTGTATAAGAATTCCATTTGCTCTTGATCCTTGTTAGTACTTGTCATATTTTTTTAGTATGGTTTTTAGCATGCTAATAGACATATTATAGTAGGTATACAGTGATATGTCATTGTTTTTTAATTCATTCATATTCTGAAGGACAAATTCATTTATTTATCTTTTAACATGCTTGTTTGCTACTCATATATCTTCTTGATGAAGTGTATTTCAGAACTTTTGCCCATTTATAAAAAGTTTGATTGTTTTCTTGTTGTTTAATTTTGAGAGTTCTTTATGTATGCTGAGCACAAGTTCTTTACCAGACACTGGCAATTATTTTTTTCCAAATTTTGGCATGTTTTCTTCATCTTTAACAGATTATTGCAGAGCAAAAATTTTTTATTTTAATGAAGTAAGTTTTACCAGTTTTTACCAATAACATACTATCTTGATTACCAAAGTTTCATGATATATTTTGAAATTGTGTAGTGTAAGTTCTTCAATTTTACTCACCTTTTTTAGAATTGTTTGGGTTATTTTATATACTTTCCATTTCCATATTAAATTTAAAACCAACTATTCTATATATCTACTACCTGGTGGAATTTTGTTGGGGATTGCACTGGCTCTATAGATCAAGTTGGGGAAAACTGACACCTTAAAAATATTAATTCTTCCAATCTATAGAAACAGTCTATTTTTTCTTATTTAACTCTTGTTCAATTTATTCCATCAGCTTTCATTGCAAAAATTCCACATATGTTTTGTTCAATTTTACTTAAGTACTTAACTTTGTGGGGGCTATTATAACTTTTTTTTTTAATTTTAAACTTCAGACATTCCTTGCTGGCACTGTAGAAATAAAATCAATGTATGTATGCTTATTGACCTTGTATCCTGCAACCTTGCCGAAGATACTTATAGTTTAGAAAATGTTTAGTAGATTCTTTTAGATTTTCTACATAAGCAGTTATGTTGTCTGTGAAAAGAGACAGTTTTATTTCTTCATTTCTAATCTATATGGCTTTTTTTTTCTTTTCATGCCTTACTAAACTGCCTAGAACTTCAAGTATAATGTTGAATTACAGTGTTGAGAGAGTTCAACCTTGCCATTCTCCTGATATTAGGAGAAAAGTGTTCAGTCTCTAACAATTCAGTGATGAACTTTGTAGATATATTTTACTAGGTTAAGAAAGTTCCTTTCCATTTGCTAAGAGTATTTATCATAAACTATGTTAATTTTTTCAAATGCATTTTCTGCAATTACGGAGGAGACCATATGGCTTTTCTTCTTTAGTCTGCTAATACCATGAATTACATTGATTTTTAATATTAGTTTTCCTTACATTTCTGAGAAAACTCCTGACTGGTCTTGGTATATTTTTCTTTTAATATATTCCTGAATTTGATTGGGCAATATTCTGATGTGGACTTTTGTGTTTTGTTATGAAGCATATTGTTCTGCAGTTTTCTTTTGTCATAGTGACCTTGAGTGATTTTGCTATAAAGGTATTGCTGGAATCATAAAACATAAGTGTTTATAAGAGTGTTTCCTCCTCTTCTGTTTCTTGAAAGAGATTATATAGAATTAGTATTATTAATTCCTTGTGTGTATAGTTTTTATTACTTTAAATGTGTATTTTTAAATTTCTTTTTAAAGTTCTATCTGTTATTGTCTGATACATTTTGAAGTTTTGTTTTATGTGAATTTACATTTAGCAGTTTTTTGTCTGCTTAGAAAATTAACCCTTTTATCAATATATAATGTCTCTTTTTATCCCTACAAATAGTCTTTGTTCTGAATTCTACATTTTTTGCTATTAATATAGCTAATCCAGATTTCTTTTATGTAGGGTTTGTGAAATATATCTTTTGCCATCCTTTTACCTTAATATACCTTTATATTAAATCAGGTTTACTGAAGTCAGCATATTATTGAGTCTTGCTTTTTTTTTTATTTCATCATATAATGGGGGTACAAATATTGTTAGGGTTACATACATTGCCTCTACCACCCCTCCCCCCCCACATACCAGAGCTTCAAGCGAGTCCAATCCCCAGGTGGCACGCATGGCACACATTATGTAACTCTACACTTCCTCCCCCCTCCCACCTGTCCTCCATCCAACAAAAGATTTTTTTTTCCTTTTGGATACATTGTATAACATTGCCTCTCCCTAAGAAGGGTTAGAGGTATGCCCTTCCCCCCCACAATGCTCTCCACATCCCTATGATGTGGGTCTTGCTCCCCACTCCCGAAACCCTGGTGAACACTACCACCATTTGAGCACCATAGTTTTAATCAGTCAGTACCAATTTGATGGTGAGTAGATGTCGAGCCCACTTTTCATATCTTGTGTCACCTCACTTTGGATAATGGTCTTAAGCTTAATCCAGGATAGCATAAATGGTGTTAGCTCACTGTCATTTCTTAGAATTGAATAATATTCCATTGTGAGCATATACCACATTTTAGTTATCCACTCATGAATTGACGGGCACTTGGGGTGTTTCCATGACCGTGCAATAATGAATTGTGCTGCCATAAACATACGGGTGCAGATGTCTTTATAATAGAATGACTTATGCTCTTTTGGGTAGATGCCCAACAGTGCTATTGCTGGGTCGAATGGTATTTCTATTGCTAGCTGCTTGAGGTATCTCCAAATTGTT
>CAUYPO010045951.1:0-57897 GCA_963574435.1 Cheirogaleus major
TTGCTCAGGCTGGTTTCGAACTCCTGACCTTGAGTGATCCACCCGCCTTGGCCTCCCAGAGTGCTAGGATTACAGGCGTCAGCCACCGCGCCCAGCCAAGAGGGAGATTTCTGTCAGAAAAAAGGAGAATTCTGTCAGAAAAGAGATTTCTGTAAAGAAAGGAGATTTCTGTCAGAAAAGAGATTTGTGTAAGAAAAGAGGGAGATTTCTGTCAGAAAAGAGGGAAAATTCTGTCAGGAAAGAGACATATTTCTGTCAAAAAAAGAGGATATTTCTGTCAGGAAAGAGGAGATTTCCGTCAGAAAAGATACAGATTTCTGTGAAGAAAGATTTCTGTCAAGAAAGAGGGAGATTTCTGTCAGAAAAGAGGAGATTTCCGTCAGAAAAGAGACAGATTTCTGTGAAAGAAGAGATTTCTGTCAAGAAAGAGGGAGATTTCTGTCAGAAAAGAGATTTCTGTGAGAAAAAGGGAGAATTCTGTCAAAAAGGAAGAAATTTCTGTCAGAAAAGGGGGAGATTTCTGTCAGGAAAGAGGGAGATTTCTGTCAAAAGAGAGAGATTTCTGTCAGGAAAGAGGAGATTTCTGTCAGAAAAGAGACAGATTTCTGTCAAGAGGAAGCAGATTTCTGTCAGAATGGAGATTTCTGTCAGAAAAGAGGTAGATTTCTGTCAAAAGAGAGATTTCTGTCAGAAAGAGATTTCTGTCAGAAAAGAGGAGGTATCTGTCAGAAAAGAGGGAGATTTTTATCAAGAAAGAGGGAGATTTCTGTCAAGAAAGAGGAGATTTCTGTCAGGAAAGAGGGAGATTTCTGTCAAGAGAGAGATTTCTGTCAGGAAAGAGGAGATTTCTGTCAGGAAAGAGGGAGATTTCTGTCAAAAGAGAGATTTCTGTCAGGAAAGAGATTTATTTCAGGAAAGAGATTTCTGTCAAGAAAGTGAGAGATTTCTGTCGGACAACAGGAGATTTCTGTCAGAAAAGGTGATATCTGTCAGAAAAGAGGAGATTTCTGTCATAAAAGAGGGAGATTTCTGTGAAGAAAGTAAGATATTCTGTCAGAAAAGAGGAAATTTCTGTCAAGAAACGGGGGAATTTCTGTCAAGAAAGAGGAGATGAGATTTCTGTCAATGAGATTTTTGTTAAGAAAGAGGAAGATTTCTGTCACAAAAGAGAAGATTTCTGTCAGGAAACAGGGAGATTTCTGTCAAGGAGAGATTTCTGTCAGGAAAGAGAGAGATTTCTGTCAGAAAAGAGACATATTTCTGTCAGAAAGGAAGAGATGTCTGTCAGAAAAGAGAGAAATTTCTGTCAGAAAAGGGACAGATTTCTGTCAAGAAAGAGGGAGATTTCTGTCAAGAAAGAGGGAGATTTCTGTCAAGAACAGAGATTTCTGTCAGAAAAGAGAGAGATTTCTGTCAGAAAAGAAACAGATTTCTGTCAGAAAAGAGAGTGGTTTCTGTCAGAAAAGAGACATTTCTGTCAGAAAGGAAGAGATGTCTGTCAGAAAAGAGGGAAATTTCTGTCAGAAAAGGGATAGATTTCTGTCAGAAAAGGGACAGATTTCTGTCAAGAAAAGGGACAGATTCCTGTCACGAAAGAGGAGATTTCTGTCCAGAGGGAGGAGATTTCTGTCAAGAAAGAAAGATTTCTGTCAAGAACAGAGAGATTTCTGTCAGGAAACAGGGAGATTTCTGTCAAGAACAGAGAGATTTCTGTCAGAAAAGATACATATTTCTGTCAGAAAAGATAGATATTTCTGTCAGAAAAGAGACTTATTTTGTTCTGGCAAGTCAACAGCAACAGCTCTTGGCCGAGGAAATAACCGAGTGGCATGCGGAAAGTCACAGAACAGCCTTTATTCCGCCAGCAGGTTCAGCATCAACTTCTGACCCCCCTTCCTTGGTCTCCTCCAGTTTTTATACCCTTGGTAGGATTCAAAAAGCATCCAATCAGCAACAAGCTTTAACATCCAATCAGCAACAAGCTTTAACATCCAATCAGGAACAAGCTATAACATCCAATCAGGAACAAGCTATAACATCCAATCAGGATCGGGGAGCAGCGCGGCCAGAAGATAGGAGCAGATGGCTGAGCACTCAGTGTGGGTCCCGACGGGCACGAGGCCCGGCCCCAGCCGTGCGCACCCGCCCGCCGTAGCCTCCAGCCGGCCCCGCGCAGCACGGGCCCAAAGGGATGTGGAGCGGCGGGGAGGTGGCAAGTGGCTGCATCCTGGCACCTGACGGTTTTCCCCGTCAATTTCTGTCAAAGAGGAATAGATTTCTGTCAGAAAAGAGTGAGATTTGTGTCAGAAATGAGGAGATTTCTGTCAAGAAACAGGGAAGTTTGTGTCACGAAAGAGGAGATATCTGCCAGGAAAGAGACAGATTTCTGTCAGGAGGAAGCAAATTTCTGTCAGAAAGGAAGAGATTTCTGTCAGAAAGCAGGGAGATTTCTGTCAGGAAAGAGAGAAATGTCTGTTAAAAGAGAGAGATTTCTGTCAGAAAAGAGGAGATTTCTGTCAGATAAGAGTAGATTTCTGTCATAAAAGATACATATTTCTGTCAGAAAGGAAGAGATTTCTGTCAGAACAGAGGGAGATTTCTGTCAAGAAAGGGAGCTTTCTGTCAGAAAAGAGATTTCTGTCAAGAAACAGGGAGATTTCTTTCAGGAAAGAAGAGATTTCTGTCCGTAGAGACAGATTTCTGTTACGAGGAGGGAGATTTCTGTCAGAAAAGAGGAGATTTCCGTCAGAAAAGAGAAAGATTTCTGTCAAGAAAGAAGAGATTTCTGTCAAGAAAGAAGAGATTTCTGTCAAGTAAGGGGGAGATTTCTGTCAGAAAAGAGATTTCTGTGAGAAAAGAGGGAGAATTCTAGCAGAAAAGAGATTTCTGTCAGAAAAGAGGTAGATTTCTGTCAAGAAAGAAGGAGATTTCTGTCAGAAAAGAGGGAGATTTCTGTCAGAAAAGTGGAGATTTGTGTCAGAAAAGAGGGAGATTTATGTCAGAAAAGAGATTTCTGCCAAGAAAGAGGGAGATTTCTGTCAAGAAGAGAGATTTCTGTCAAGAAAGAGGGAGATTTCTGTCAGAACAGAGGAGATTTTTGTCAAGAAAGTGAAAGATTTCTGTCAAGAAAGAGATTTCTATCAGAAAAGAGGAGATGTCTGTCAGAAAAGAGATTTCTGTCAAGAAAGAAGAGATTTCTGTCAAGTAAGGGGGAGATTTCTGTCAGAAAAGAGGAGATTTCTGTGAGGAAAAGGGGAGAATTCTAGCAGAAAAGAAGAGATTTCTGTCAGAAAAGAGGTAGATTTCTGTCAAGAAAGAGGGAGATTTCTGTCAGAAAAAAGCAGGTACCTGTCAAGAAAGAGATTTCTGTCAGGGAAGAGGGAGATTTCTGTCAGAAAAGAGGGAGATTTCTGTCAGAAAAGCGGAGATTTCTGTCAGAAAAGAGGGAGATTTCTGTCAAGAAGAGAGATTTCTGTCAAGAAAGAGGGAGATTTCTGTCAAGAAAGAGGGAGATTTCTGTCAGAAAAGAGGAGATTTTTGTCAAGAAAGTGAAAGATTTCTGTCCAGAAAGAGATTTCTATCAGAAAAGAGGAGATTTCTGTCAGAAAAGAGAGAGTTTTCTGTCAAGAAAGTGAGAAATTTCTGTCAGAAAAGAGATTTCTGTCAGAAAAAAGGAGATTTCTGTCAGATAAGAAGAGAGAAGGTAGAGAATGAAAAATGCCTTGTCCCTCCTGTGCACCCGCCAGTTCCAGGCTCACCCACCCGAGTCCTTCCTGACTGTGCTGTGCGGGGCACAGGCCTCCCTCCCTGTGCCCTGTGCATCCCGCCTGGCCCCCTCTGGCTGGGGCCCAGGGCCGATGCCCATGTCCAGTGCTCAGGCCAACACCCTAGGCAGGCCAACCTGCAGGCTCCTTTGGGCGTGTGCAGTGTGACTGCGGCTTGGCGAGTTGCTCTGGTTGTGTCCTGGCGACATTTAGGCTCTGGCTACCTAGCAGTGAAATGGATGTTCCGTGCCCCTAGATTCTACCCTCGTGACCACTTCTCTAGTGGATGTGTTTGATCTGTGTCTCTGACGAGCAAGAGCAGGGACGTGTGTTCTTCATGAATGCAGTTTGGGGACTTCTCTTAGGGACCTTGGGCCCAGTTACCCCATGGAGGAAGCATCTCGTGCATCTGTGTGTTTCTGCGGCACCCTCCCCATCTTCCCCCGTCTCCCCACACCCTCAGACCTGCTGCCGCCCCTGCGCCCCTGCACACAGCGCACCTGCCATCCAGGCCTGTGGCCCCACCCCCTGCTAAGGACATAGCACAGAGCTCCACTGTCCACCCCCATCCCTGGAAAATTTGTCTCCCATGAAACCTAGCAGAGGGGGTGGCCACACAGCAGGCGCAAGTGAAGCTTCCTCTGTGTTGACAGCCGTATCCATCGCTGGTGACACTGCCTGGGGCCTGACTGCCTCCCACCCCCGTCTGTGGAAAATTGTGTTCCATGAGACTGATCCCCAGTGCCAAAAAGATTGGGGACCACTGACTTAGGCAACAATTAAGGTCAACAATTAAGTCTTTTATTTTGATATTACTTTGTTTTAAATTTTGCAGAAATCAAGATACTATTTATTGGCTGATAAAGAATGTTGTTCAGGCCAGGCGGGGTGGCTCACACCTGCAACCCTAGCACTCTGGGAGGCTGAGTCAGGAGGATCACTTGAGCCCAGGAGTTTGAGGTTGCTGTGAGCTATGATGACACCACTGCACTCCAGCCCGGGGGACAAAGCAAGACCCTGTTTCAAAAAAAAAAAAAGAAATGTTGATGATTTTAAAAAAATTATAGAACCAATGCCTAGATAATTAAAAACTCTTATTTCCAGGTGACACAAAATTGGAAGGACTTTATTATGCAATCAAGCAGAGATTGGAATATAGTTTAAAATGAAACTGCAGAACAAAAAACTGAATAGAGGAAACAAGCCAGAGAAGTTAGTTTGAAGCTAAAGTGTTACAACAAGGTATATAAACATAAGGGTCTGCTTACATTTTGCATTAAAATCCCTTCATCCACACCATGGCAATGGAGCCCGGTGTGTGGACACACAGTGACCCTGCCTGACCTCCCAAGCTTGTGTCCGCGTTGGCAGGAGTGTGTGTGTCGGGCGCCCGGACAGTCTGGGCAAGGCAGGCTGCCTTGCGCTGCTTACAGAACCGATTATTAACATTTCAGGAATTTTGAGATTTAGTTGATTGAAAGCAGCCACAGTGGGAATATTTACACCAAGGAAATTGGTGAATACTACAAATCAGGGATTTTCTTCCCCTGGGGAGCTGGATGTTCACCGTGTCCCAGCACACCACTCACTGCCCGGACTCCTCCTTGCCACTTGCGTGGCTGGTGTACCACAGGTGCTCGCAGGGTCTGCGCATTTCTCAAAACCCACGGGTGCTGGATTGAGGGGTGTGGGGACAGATGGGAGCATGGTGGGTGGTGGATGGAGGTCGGATGAAGGGACAGTTGGACAGGCAGGAGGATGGAGGTGGGAGGGTGGGGGAGGGATGGAAGAAGGAAGCACAGGGCGGATGTCCTGATGGCGCTTGGTAACCAACTCAGTTACACACCAACCTTTCATTTATAGACAGATCTTTTATTTTCTCTTATCACAAACTCCTAAGTTACTTGCTGGCTTTCTAATACACACTGTACATTCTAGATAAATAGGATAAAGTTGTCCATAAGTTCTATCATCATGAATGTGGGAAGGGTAAGTTGGAAGTGGAGTGTTAAAGCTGAAATCATCCTCAGAGAATCTCCTCCAGCAAATTCCTCCCAGGGGGTGGATGTCGGCTCAGCCTCAGGCCAGGGACGGGCCAGGCAGATGCGTCCCCACGGTCCCCTCTGTGGGTCAGCAGACACGTGTGCACCACCAGTGCACACAGGATTACATGCTTGTCGATTAAAGGCTCTCATGGGGCCGCCCTGCGGCCCTGGCGCGGTGCCGGGGGATCCCCTCCCTCTGGGTGGTCCCACAGGCCAGGGCAGCCGGTGTCTTCGTGTTTCCCAACACGCTTCTGCCCTGCGACCATCAGCCGCTCTCACGCACTTGAGTTCTGCGTCTCCAGCCATGGCGCCGTGCACTCTGTGAACCGCCCTCCTCTCTGTCTTTGAACGGCCAGACCATGCAGTTCCAGGGAAAGCTGAAGTTCCTGTTCGGGCAGAAGAAGAAGGCACCGTCGGGGACAGCCCTGCCCCCACAACTCTCGCTGTTCTGCGTGGCAGCCCCGGTGCGCCTGCCCCCTGCGGCGGAGGCGAAGGCGAAGAGCTCCTGTCTGAGGGCGAAGCACAGGGCAGACGCTGGGGACACAAAGTGAGTAACGCGCCCTCGTGGGCCCCAACACACCCACCCCGGCCTGAGAGGGCACAGCTACCCTCCTGCGGGTCCTGGTCCCTGTGCCACCGATCGGAAGGACTGAGTGTCCTGGGAGCGTTACGTCTACAGTTTCTTAGGATGGGCGAAGGCTGAGCTGTGTCTGTCAGTGTCTTGGGAGCAATTTAAAATGTTGTGCTAATAGAAACCGCGTTTTCCAACAGCTGAAAGACTCCTGCGAGAGAGACGGGGGGTGGGGGTGGGCAGAAGACTCTGAGATCTGACTTCCCTTTGCCCCCCTGGGCCGAGCAAGACCCTCCCCCGTACCCCTACGGGGCAGTTTGTCTGAAGACCCCCGAGTCCCCAGCACACATCTTTGTCTCTTGACTGTGTGTCTCTCTCAGTCGAGCCACAGCTGAGGGGTCTTCCGTACTGGACCCCGGCCGGGTTCACAGGCCAGGGGGGTGCACAGCCCAGACTGACACGGCTCGGAACAGAGAACCCAGGTGCAGGGCAGGTTCCCCAGGTGATTTTGCATCAAACTGGAGCAGCTTTCTGGCTGGGCCAGCAGAGGAGCCGCCGTGGGGAGGGCCGCAGGCCGCAGGGCCGGCCTCTTCTCAGCGCTCCGCTTCCCCCACCCTGAGCCGAGGTGTTGCTACACCTGAGGCCTCCTCCTGCCCAGCACCCTGCCGAGAGGAGCTGGGCTGGGGTCTGAGCGCCCAGTGGCAGGGCCCGGACTGCGGGGGCCTCGCTCTGTGGCTCCATTCTCGGCCCCTCTCTGCTGCACCCAGACCCAGGTTGTGGCCCTGGCAGCCCATGGTCACTCCTGAGGAGTCCATTCATCTGGCCGGAGTCTCTATTAGTGGTTTCCCCAGTTCGCAGGACGACGGCTGCAGGATGCCTTAGCGGGCACTCCCCACCCAGAAGATTGTCCTTGGCACCTGCACAGTGCCAGGGACACTCTCCCAGCAGAGCAGTGAGCCTGGCGAGGCCCTCCCTGTCCCCTGTCCCTTGTGCCGAGGCTCTGCCTGTGCTGGTGCCTGCCGCGGCGCTCCAGTGCCGTCTCTGCGTCACAGGTGCTACCAGACACGTCTGGTCTGGCCTGTGCCTGTGGGCCGGGTTTTCACTCTACTCCGGAACTTCCATCAGTACTGAGTTCCGTCCTTTCAGACTCACCCTGGGGGACATGGCCAGAGTCCAGCCACATTGGTCCCTCCCTGCCATCTGCAGTGTGGCCAGCGCACCCTCTGGGTCCAGCCTGAGCCCTCGCAGCGGTGGGGGCAGCGCAGACAGCAGGACCCGCCACGAAGCCCACTTGCCTGTCGGGTCCCACAGGTGCTGGGAGGCCCCTGTTCCGATCCTGCAGCTTCCAGATCCGTAGTGTGCGGCCGGCGCCCTGGCCTCTCTTGGGGCTCTGCGGGGCTGGTGAGGGCCGGCCCAGAGCAAGACGTGCCCAGAAGGCGTCTCTGCAGGCCCCAGCTGGAGTTTCCCTCCCTCTTGAGCACCCGTGAAGCTCCGTTTAGACCGTTAGGAAGTCTGGGCTTTTGTTCTGCGCTTTGGTTCCCTGCGTGGTTGTGCTCGTCTCTGCCCCTTGTTCCGGGCCTTCTGTCTGGGCGCGGCGAGAGCTGCCACACTGCTGGGCGCCCAGCTCTCCTGCTTGAGGGTCAGTGGAGGGTCGGCCGGGAGCCGGGGCCGGTGCTCTGGGACCCACACGTGCCCGCGTGCTACCAACAGCAGCACATGCTTAAAATCAAATTTACGTACCTTTTATTTTAAAGGACGAATATATAAAATGCAAGGGAGGAAAAACAGAATACCAAAGGGAAAAGTGCGAAAGTAAGAGACGTGGCCAGCCCAGTGGTCCCTGCCAGGCTCAGAGCAGGGCAGCCCAGCCACCGCACACACGCAGAAACACACTACCGTCACTCACTGTCTCAGTGTCATCTGGCTTTTTAAAGCTGTTTTGGCTTGAATTTTTTATAACTCAAATGCACACAATGAGCTTTCTCTTTTCTGCGTGTTTTTCCGGCCCCAAAAGCACAACAAAGGGACAATCCTACGGCCCAGGTCGTCTTCCCAGCAGGGCTTCTGGAGTGGCCACGCTGCCCCCTGGTGCCGGTGCGGGGAAGTGCGGGCCTGGCCGCTGCCTCCTGCCGCTGCCCAGTGAGGACCAGGCATGGGGTTGCCAGGTGACCCGACATTCCTCCTGTGGCCGGGACGCCAGACCTGGAAGCTCTGTGAGGCCTAGAGGAGGAAAGCGTGTAAGGTGGAGCAATAAATAGACACCACAGTACACAGAACATTATTAAAACTCAGAAGGGGGAAGAAAACTGATCAGGCCAAGGATCCCCACCCCATGGGGTTTTGGAATTCTCACTGCTCTGCTCTGAGCTGAGTTCAGAGTTCAGAGACCAGCTCTCAGGACACGCGCCCCGAGTGCAGTGCAGCCACAGAGCCAGGGCGCTGGCGGGTCCTCCCTGCGCCACCACCAACGAGGCTTTGTGATCTGCCCCGGCCCTCTGTGCATGCTCCCGCTTCAGGGAACTCACTCGAAAGCCCCAGATTGGTGCGCGCCGTGCCCAGCGCCCACTCGTAGACACGTCCGGGTGGTGACGGCAGACATGCTCTGCTGTGGCAGCTCTCCGCAGATGCCCAGGACCCGGCGGCCCAGCCGGCCACCGGGCTCGAACCCCAGCTCTGGCTCCTGCTGTCGGGCAGCGTTAGGCAAGTTTCTTTTCTTTTTTCTTTTTTTTTTTTTGAGTCAGAGTCTCACTCTGTTGCCTGGGCTAGAGTGCCGTGTCAGCCTAGCTCACAGCAACCTCAAACTCCGGGGCTCAAGCCATCCTCCTGCCTCAGCCTCCCAGAGTGCTAGGATTACAGGCGTGAGCCACGGCACCCGGCCCAGGCAAGTTTCTTAACATTTGTCTTTTGAAAAATAAAGACAATAGAGCCCAGCAGGACGAGTTGATAGGATGTGAGGTTGTGCACACATGTCCCCAAGAGCAGTGGCTCTGGGCTCACCAATCCAGTGTTCGTGGCGACTTCCCAGAACACCACGACCTCAAATCACAACCACCAGCTGCGTTTTCATTTGGCCGTCCCAGGAGGAAAACACGGCTCTAGAACCTACTCTGTAGACACTCACTTTCCAAGGCCAATTCATTAGCCCCGTTGGTCTGAGCACTGACACGATTCAGTATTTTTAGCAATCCGTCACTGACAAAAGACTTCACAAGATACAAAGAATTAGGCAAATGGAGTCACTATTTCTGTCTTCACCTCTCAGGCCAGACAGTGATTCCCGTTGCTGGTAATTCCTACTGTCGACACGCATGTCACCTGCGTGTTCTTTGCTGTTACCTGTTTTCACAGAGTAAAAGCCACTGCGAGTCTGTGTGAACCAGAACTGCACGGAAAACCCGACTACTTCGCAGGTACTTTTTACGATTCTCTGTCTACGCTTTTCCAGATGGGTGAGATGTGTTTTTGCCCCTCAGAGAGCTCTGCCCACCCCAGGGAAACCCTGCGTGTTCCACGGAAACTCACTTTGGAGCCTTATCGTCCGCCCTACAGGGAGAGACGCCCGCGCCTGGGCCCAGCGCTGCTCTGCGGAGCTTGAGCTACCTCTTGCCCAGCGTGGCGCGGCTGCCGACCAGCAGCCACTCGCTCACGGCTGCCTAAACCCCACAGGGAGAAGCCACGGAGAAAACAGCGTGCTGGTGTTCAGGACGCAGACAGAGGCTGGCCGATGGGCCCGAGTCCCTGCCAGCACCCCCTGCCTGTGCCTCCGGGGAGGCCCCAGCCTCGTCCTGCACCCCAGGGCGCCCGGAAGGTAAGTGGTGCCGGCTGCCTCCCTGCCCGACCCCTGCTGGGTCACTGCACGGCCAAAGCGGGGGCTTCGAGAGCAGAGAGGGGACCGACGGTGGCCTCCGCACTGCCCTGGCCGCGGACCTGACCACTCACTCGCTGTCCACAGAGACGTCCCAGCAGCTCCCAGGCTGGAGGTCACACATGTACCTGAGAGCTCACACCAGGGAGGGACTGGGGCGAGGATGCCCCCTGGGCTCCGCCAAGATGCCAGGATCCTGGGACTCATCCTCACCTGTCACCTGGACCCTGGGTCACTTGTCCCCATCCTGCCCTCACCTCTGCTGCAACCGTCTTCACCCCCTCCTGCCTGCCCCAGCTGAGCCTGCAGCCTCCTGTGCCTTCGAGTCCCTTCCTCCTCACCATGCAGGTGCCAGTCCTGATGCCACATGGCGCTGTGCTGGTCAGCGACACAGGCTGGCCACAGGAGCTGCTGGAGCTGGTGTTCTCTGCTTTATGGCTCAGCGGGCTGTTCCCACTCTGCTAGCGTTGGCAGTGACCGGTATGGGGACACCATGCTGGTGGCGCAGGCCTTGCAGAGTCTCCTCCCTCAAAGAGGATGGCAGCGAGCCACCTCCTGCCCCATCCAGGCCTTCCCCGCCCTGCCTGGCCCCCGGGGTCCCTGGGAGTGAAGGGCTCACACGGAGACGCTGGCGCTGGCCTCCCAGGGCCACTGCGCTGGTTACCAGGGCCAGGGCGGTGTGGACCCGACCCGTAGCGGCCTTGCAGACCCAGCCGGTGTCCTGCTGGCCTCCCGAGAGGTGGGACCCAGCATCCCCCACTGCTGTCTAAGGGGCCCCTTTTCTCTGCAGGGACAGGGAAGAGGGGGAGCAGGCGAGACCATGCGGCTCCTCTGGAGCGAGGGGGCCGCGGGAGACACGCACCCACCACAGCCACTGCGAGCCGCTGGGACCCATGAGGCGCCTGGACTGGGCGGCGGGGAAGCACGGCGAGGGTGGGGGTCTGAGGCCGAGGCTGCCGACCAGCAAGAGCGACCTGTTCTCCGTGCGCCCCGCACCTCGTGGCTCCTGCCCGCCGTACTCCGGTGCGCGTAGCGTGGTCTCGTTCAGAAGTGCACCCGTCCCCCCATCGCCAGGCCAGCCCCTCGGTGCATGCTCCAGCCGGGCGAGCAGGCCCTGGCGGGATGTCCATGGGGACCAGGAGCAGCCTCTCCCCGGCCCGTACCCCCCAGGGAGCCTGGAGAACAGGTCCCCTCAGCCTGGGGTGCAGCGCTTCCCCGCAGGGGGCTACCCCACCGAGGCCCCCAGGCTGCAGATGCCGCCGGGCGGCCCATGCGATCCAGCATTGCCGCTGGGCGTGCCCATCAAGACGGAGAAGGACTTGGGGTCAGAGGATGCAGCAGATGGCTACACGCCCAGCCAGGCGTGGCTGGGGGCCGGTGACATGGCCAAACGTCACCTGGCCACTTTCCCCACCAGGATGCACCTGAAAACCGAGCTGGAGTCCAGGTACCAGGTGTACACGCCGCACCTGGGGCACTGCAGGGCCCCCGCCAGGCCCAGCGGGGAGCTGGTCCCCTTCTACCCAGCACACTGGACCTGCCAGGAGCACACGCGCGCCCTGACCCCGCAGGGCCCTCCCCGCCCCCTCTGTGTGCACCAGCCCCCGGCACCAGGCTGCTCCTGCAGAGCTGCTGGGGCCGCCCCTGTGGTCAAGCACGAGCCCCTGGACTCGCCCCTGTGGGCCGCCCACACCCAGGGGGAGGTGCCCGGGATGTTCCCCAAAAGTGCCTTGGTGGCCCCGGTCCCACCCAGAGCCCCCGAGTGCACTTTCCTGCCATAGTTCCGCAGCTTTGCTGAAACCAGCCACCGTCCTCTCTCAGAGCTACTCTCTGCGTGGGCTGCCACGGCACCTGGGTGGGAGTGCCTGACTTCAGGCACCTGAGTGCCTTTTTATTTTATTTTATGTTTTTTCAATGAGACAAGGTTTCACTTTGTTGCCCAGGCATGAGGGCAGTGGTGTGATCACAGCTCACTGAAACCTCAAAGTCCTGGGCTCTAGCGATCCTCCTGCCTCAGCCTCCAGAGTAGCTGGGACTGCAGGCATGTGCCACCATGCCCGGCTAGTTGGAGCCTTTTCAAAGGAACACTCTTTGCAGAGATGCACACGTGCAGTCCTCGTTCTATGTGTGCAGCACATGTAATAGTGTATTCTGAATTTGTAAACCATGTGGAAGTTCTTACATGCAAACTAGCCTTACATCTATTCAAGCATGACAGTATTCCTCTCTCTGAGGAACCGAAGTCTTTAAGAAAGTGGCTGACAGTGGGCTGCGTCAGCTTGGCTGGGGCCGTGAGCACCTGGACGCTACCACGTGTCCACAGTCAGGAGAAGCTTCCAGTGAGGTTCCCGTTTGGCCCTCCGGAGCCCACCCCAGCCCCAGCCTGCGCTGTGTCCCCAGCTGGGTGGAGAGCAACTCGAAGGGCAGTGGCAGGAACTGAGACTGTGACTCTCTGAGCAGAGGTGACCGTGGGCCCCTCCATGGAAGGAGCCCAGAAGTCCCAGGCGGAAGAGACTGTCAGGGCTGGGTCCTGCACTTGACCACGCACCAGGCAGGGGCTCCGCAGTGGAGGGTGGAGTCTGCAGCCAGACCTGGAGTGGAAATTGGCCGGCTGATATCCTGCTCCTTCTGGAACTTTCACTGGTGTCCTTGGTGGGCCTCTGAAGATGGCTCCAGCTAAACCATCTCCTGCACATCATGTGACAGGAAGCTCATGTAGTCTCAGTTTGGAAGTGTAGAGGAATGTGGAACACAGAGGAAGGAAGTGGGAAATCCAGTTGTCTGTGGAGGCTGTCTCTACAGTTTATTTGGATGAGGATTCCAGTCACCATTCCGGGAAGAATTATTAGAGACAAGACAGGTATCATTTAAAAAAAAAAAAAAAACTGTAAAGGCAATACATTCTGATTGTAGGACATTTGGTTACAAAGGCATACGTCAAAAATGAAGGTCACCACAGTCCATCCAAAGATAATGTAGAGCTGACTGTGCGGGTCAGGCCAGAGGGCGCCCCTGGTCAGTGCATGGTAGCCCAGGGCATAACAGCAGGGTATAAAAACCACTGCTGAGCAGGGGGAGGCCACGGCAGCAACACGCTCTGGGATCCCACTGCAGCTGGCCTCCCTGTGCTGGGGTGCACAGACCCTCCTCCTCAGAGACAAGGGCATCTTCCCCTAAAGTCACTTCTACTTGGGAGTCCCAGGAGTGGTAGTAGCCCACTGGGTGAGGGAGTCAGCGCTCTACCACCCAGTACATCCTGCCTTCAGTGTGGACTTTTTCTCTCTGTTGCCTATGGCTTTGAGGTGCCAGTGTTCAGCCCCTGGTTCAATGCTGAAGCCATTTGCTAAGTGCACATTTGCTACGTCAAAATTCAGGTGTTGCTAGCCAGACTGGGTCATCTGTGCACTTAGACACACCTGGGGTGCCTTTGCCCCTCAGCTGCCTTGTTCTTGGGACGAGTCACCCACGGGGCAAGGATGGGGCGGAGGACCTCCCAGAACTGAAGAGAAGGGACAATCACCTCAGCCCAGGGTCTAGAGTGGTCATTTGTGGCCTCCTGTGACCCCCAGTGTCCACCCAGCCACCCAGTGGTTGTTGCATCCCTGCTGAGCCCACAGGGGCCTTTCAAAGGTGACCTTGGTGCTGTGCTGTCACAGGCATGAGAGCTGCTGAGGCTGCCACTTCCACTGCCATTCTCTCCTCTGCCTGATGCCTGAAGTCATGATGGCAGCAGAGTCACCCGAAGGCCAGCCTCCTGCTTCCTACTCTTGCCCAAGCTGGTGCAGAGTCCTGCCCTTTACCAGTTCCCACACTGGCCACGGCGTACCTTTGCTCTCTGGGCATTTATGGATTTTGTCCTTAAGACATGGGGTCTAATTTCAGAACCTTCCCCCTTCCTTCCTGCTCTAACCAAGTGCCCAGCTCCTGACCACGGAAAGTCCTCGTTAACAATCAGACCTGCAACATCCTGCAAGAAGAACCGAGCAACATGTGCCGCTCTGGGCATCCCTGCGTCCTGGAGCTCGGCCCTCAGCATCTCCCTCAGCTGAAGTGTCACCTGTGTCCCTGAGAGTGGCCCCTGCTCTTCCTGTCTCAGCCATTGACAGGCATGCATGTAATATGCCTCTCGTGTCCTGGAACCAGTGGGTGTAACAGGGAAAAACTCCAGACCCAGGAGATGGCATCCAGAGACATCCTTGCATATCTGCCAACTGCAGCCAGACCCCTTGAATGCCATCAAGGGAGAGCTGGGGCCCTGGGAAGCAGGGACAGTGGCCTCTGCCGCAAAGCCACTCTGCAGCGTCCTGCCCTTCACCCCCGGACCTTCAGATGTGCCCCATCCAGGCCCTCCTGGGGTGACAGGCACCACACTAAGTGTCGGGCTGCTGTCCGACGGGCTGTGCTTTGTGGAGCTGAGCTCAGTGTCTGGCATCAACTCTGCAGGTCTGGCGTGTTGGGCAGTCCCCACCTGGCTGCGGCCCTTGAGCGCTTGGGCCAGCACTGTGTCCCAGGTCCCCTCCTTGGCAACACAAATCCCCTGAATCAGCACTTTTGTTATTTTATGACCATGACCCTCCTGAAAAATTGTGTGGGGTAGATGATGATGGAATGTAGAAGGTGCAGATGTGGTAATTTGTGCTCTAAAATGTCATTATTAGTACTAATTACAGGTTTATGTTTTTCTTTTGCATGTAGCTTTTGTCTGTATAGCTGAAAAAGTGTTAAAATAAAATACAATGTGGGAATGGGACAGAAGGGAGGAGATGAACACAAATTATATTTTTGCAGTTTCTACTAGAAAAAAGTTCAATGTCTAGACCAACTTGTTGAATTTTTAAAACTGATGCACTATAAACGTAACTCCACTGGTTATTCAGTGCCTTTCCAAAGAGCTCTCAAATATATTTCTTGTACTGTCATTTGTATGAAATTTGCAGTATTGATGTAAAATACATGACATGTTAATATGTGTTTACTGTAAATGGAAATGTCTACTTGATTTTCCAAATGAAGTCACTTTATTTTCCTTCAAATGCATATCTTAATTTGCATTCTAAGGTAGTCCTCCACCACTAAACAGAAGGCAGTAATAAAAGTTTAAAAAACTCTCTAGAGCCAAAAGTTTCATGGAGGAGGAAACCGCCTGGCCTTGTCCTTGCTGTGGCCCCTCTCACAGAGGGTTGGGGACCTGCCTGGGTGCTCTCAGGACACCCCAGACCCAGCCTGTCCTGGAAGGGGTGAGGAAGGCAGAGCTGAGTGCACCTTGAGTGGACGACGGGTGTGTGGGGATGGGACAGGGGTCATCGCCTGGGCAGAGTCCCCTCCTTCAGCCCAGGGAGCCCGAATCTGCCCCTGTGGCTGTAAGGGCAGCCCTAGCCAGGCCTCCTCTGCAACCTGCAGGACACTGTCCCCAAACCTGTCCCAGTGACGTCCTGGTTGCTGCCCTGAGACTCCCATGTCCTCCCAGGGGAGACCAGGCTAGCCCCCACCTGCTGGGCTAACCCAGCTGCTCATGCCCCTGTGGCCCCACCTTAGCCCACCCCCACCCCCGCCTCATTTCCATGGAGTTCACACATTGCCACTCCATCACGTGACTCTTCCACCCCGGTCTGGCCCCTGCTGAGGCATGTGTGGGGCCAGACGCTCACGTGGAGCTGGGACACACACAGCTTCATCTCACCAAGCATTGCTTCATCTTCCTCCATTGCGGCAGGAGCCGTCTCTGTGGGTTCACCTGTGTTGCCTCTCTTCCTTTGGGAGCCACCTGTTTCTGTTTCGTGAGTGGCTATCCTTAATGTGCACATTAGCAAAGTCTGAGCTGGCGCTAATCAGGATTTCTATCCTCCCAGAACAAGGCCAGGATTTCGGATGCTTTGGTGCTTTTCCCCTCCCTCCCTCTCAAGTTTGCACCTGTCAAAATGAGGAGGAAGGGCTAAACCCAGGCAAAGTGCAGACCTGAGCTGTGTGTCCTCTGGGTGCCTACCCAGCCCGAGGGCCCTGACAGAGCCAGGCAAGCCTCCTGGCCATCCTCAGTCCTCCAGAGAAGTTTTCTTGTTTGATTTTCCAGATCTACCCTTTCACTGATGATGCACCCCTTTGAGCATCCAGACTTGCGCTGGAGTCTCAGTCTATGCCCCACCTGCCAGGAGCCCTAGCTTCATCCTCCGTCCTGCCTGGGTGTAAAAACCCAACCCCTGAGACGCATCCCCCAGCCCTGTCCCCTGCCTGCTCTACGGCAGCGAGGCCCTCTGCTGTGGGGGTCCTCTCTCCCCTCTGCTTCTTCACCTGCTCATTTCCTTGCTTGCTCTGAACCCACCTGTGCTGTATATTCATCCAGTATTCCCAGGTGTTTCATAGGAGGCTTCTCAGCTATTTGAAAACACAGAAGTCAAGAAAGATTTTTAACCAATGTTTTGTTTTCTTCAGTGGTAAAGAAAAACAGCGAAATTCCTCTAATACAGCATCCTACCTAACCGGCCTGGTTGATTGATGAGGTTACTGGGCGTCTTAACATCCAAATTCAGCACCAGACATAGACAGTGTAGGTCTCTTTCATAATATTAAATGTTGCTATATTTTGCAGTAATAGTTCTAAAAGCTTTGGTAATTTTGGCAAATTTTTCTTCATCAGTTTCAAAATGTCCTTACAGTTTTAATTTCAAACGTAATTTTTAACTTTGTACTTTTTCTTTATATTTTTTTCATTGCTCAATTTTTTTGCTAATTTTCAGATATTGGAAGATAAAGCTAAAATGAAAAAGTCGGGGTCCGCCAGCTCATCCCCAGGCTGTGGTTTCGGCTGGTTTTCGGGGCAGCAGTGGGCAGCGGGGCTCCCGCACCTGCGCCGGCCTCGCCCGTGTGCGCCAGGTCTGTGTGACCGCCCGGCTGTGCTGCCGTCCCGTGGAAAGCAGCCCTGGGGCAGGGACCCCCGCCCGGGGGTCATAGGGCTCTGGTGTGCAGGGACCTCCTCCCCGCCCCCGCCCGGAGGTCACAAGACTCCGGTGGGCAGGGACCCCCAGCCCGCCCCCGCCCGGGAGTCACAGGGCTCCGGTGGGCAGGAACCCCCAGCCCCATCTGCCCAGGCCCGTCTGCCCAGGCCCCGCCCTTCCGGCCTGGTCTCCGGAAGAGGAAGTGTCCGCACGACGCCCACTTCCGGCCGGGCCCCCAGCGGCGGCAGCAACGCAGACGGTGAGGAGGCGGCGGTCCCTGGGCGGTGGTCGCCGTCCCCGCTCTCTCTCTCTCCTCCTCCGGTGTCCGGGGTCGAGGGCGGCGCCGGGGCGGGGCAGGGCCTGTGGGCGTGGGGGCCGCCAGGCCGTTCGGAACCGGCGCCGTGCGCCGCCCCCCGCGCCGAGTCCCCTCCCCCCGTGCCCCGTCTTCTCTGTGCCCGTGTCCCGTCCCCGCTACCCGTGTCGTTTCCCCCCGTGCCCTCCCACCCGTGCCCGTCGCCCCTCGGTGGAGAGGCGCACGCTGCCGAGCCAGCGCCGGGCGAGCAGTCAGAAAAGGCCCGGAAGGGGTTAGACCTGGGTCTGTTTATGGCCTCCGAGTTCCCCTTCTGCTCCTGTGGCCGGAGATCTGACAGTCTTCAGGCTGTGATGGAAACCTCGCTTCCCTGTGTTTTCCATACCTTCAGATTTTTCCTTTTCCCCTCATTGGAGTAGATTCCTCTGTCTGGTTCCAAAGAGAGCTGTCGGCCTTAAGCAGCTTCCATTTCCACCCGGAAAGGCTGGTCTGAGAGCTTGACACTGGACTCCAGCCTTGGGGTGGGTCAGATGACCTTGCTGGGTGTACTAGCAGAAAGCTTAGATGTCCCCTTATTGGTTATGATCCAGCCTTTTAATCAAAGTACAGGTTTTAGTGTCAGTGGAAATGCTGAGGATTACATGTCAAAGCAAAACAAGAAATGAACACATGCAGGTACCACACATGTAGCAGTGGGATCTCAACTTGAAAAGAAATGCATAGAAAAAAACTGGGAGGAAACAGCCCTGTCAGAAGTGGTTGCCCCTGGAGGGTGGGATTTAAGGGTGGTTGCCTCTGGCATCTTTGTATTTAGTCTACGTCGGTATACGTAATTTTATAGTCATAGGAAAAAGGAGAAAGGTAGTGGTTGCAAAACAGTTCCATTTGAAAGAGAAGTGGAAGGAGAGGTCTTGCATAGACAGAAATTATTTTGCAGAAATCCACCACGGATTTTCAGTGTTTTTCTGAAAGCATGTGGGAATGGGGATAAATGAAAATTTCTGGGAGAAGAGGGGTCTTTTTTATATCCATGAAAACGGAAATTGCATAGTTAAAGCCAAAAGGAATGCACGTTTTTCCACTGCCCTCATTTTCCAGGTGCTCACCAGGTAGCCACTTCAGCCCACGCCTTGGGTGATGGTGGCGCGAGGAGTGAAGGCACCCTGCCTGGTGTCCGAGCATCTGTGCTCTGTAAACAGTACATGAGAAAAGGAGGACATACACTCTGTTTTCTAGGGCAGTTAAAAAAGTACGAAATGGAATTTTGTATACCCAAGACAGCAGTGATTTTTGCTGGGAATCATAGGACTGGTGCTGGGAGAGGTGAGACAGGTGCTGTGCTGTGTGTCCTGTCCTCACTGAGGGTGCTGGTGGCTGCCCACAGGTATGGCCAGGGATTGAGGGAAGGCTCCAGGGTGAGAAGGTGGCCTTATCTAGGGAAGAGAATTGCCCTAGTCAGTGGTCTGGGGCATCCTCCATGTGTTTGTATCTCTCAGGCCTGTGAAATGCCCCTGCTTCTCCTCTTAAAGGTACTGCCTTCACATATTTGAGTTCCAAAGGTTTGCGTATCCTGTTAAGGAGTTCCTAATCCTAGTTCAGCTTTCTTTCAGGTGGACTGGATTAATGATCTTCTCAAACACTCTCATAGCTCCGTTATGATCTACTGACTATTGGGGGGGTGTTTGTACCTAACATTTCCGCCTCCCTAAAACCCTCTCCCTCCCATGCACACAGACTATCTCTAGCATGACAGGCACGGAGATTCCACCTGCTTTTTGACCATGAAGGAGACAGACCGTGAGGCTGTTGCGACAGCCGTCCAGAGGGTTGCTGGGATGCTTCAGCGCCCGGACCAGCTGGACAAAGTGGAGCAGTATCGCAGAAGAGAGGCACGGAAGAAGGCCTCTGTGGAGGCCAGATTGAAGGTAGGGGACGGGAGAGGTCACCTCTTCACTCCTGGGCAGGACAGAACCATTTATCTTGCGTTTCGGGTTCCTGCCTGGCGTCGTCATGATGATTTTGCTAAGTTAGATTTTGTGATGATGTGGGAGGAAGCAGAGCTGGACCTTATTTAGCAGTCGACAGATTCATAAAGACGACTGTGGAAATACTGAAAACACCAAGGGAATAATCTTTTTAAGCATCCTGGAAGTGTCCATTTAACGTATTTTATTTTATGTTATTTTATTTTATTTTATTTTTAGAGGCAGGGTCTTGTTTTATCACTCAGGATGGAGTACAGTGGCATCATAATAGCTCACTGAAGCCTCAAACTCCTGGGTTTGAAGTGATCCTCCTGCCTCAGCTTTCCAAGTAGCTGAGACTACAGGCATACACCCCGTCTCTACAAAAAAAATATTTTTGTAGAGATGGGGTCTCACTGGGTTGCGGAGGCTGATCTTGACCTCCTGGCCTCAAGCAGTCCTCCCACCTCAGCCTCCCAGAGTGCTGGGATTATAGGCATGAGCCACCATGCCAGCCACATTTACCTTTTTAGACAATACTAAAAGAATAATAAGTAGTCTTACTTTGCTTAAAGCTATTGAACAGAGCACCACTAGAGAGCATTTTGTTTAGCTGAGTTTAACACATGCTGTCCTGAGCTGACCATGTGCTGGGCATTATGGTCTCTTGGGGCAGGAAGGAGGGGAAAGCTAGACATGTTTATTGCGTGTGTGTGAGAGTGAGACAGGGAAGAAAATCACTCTTTCTCGGGGTATTTTGTGATTTGGATTGGCTTTCAACTTACTGGCATAAAGCGGTGAGGTTTCACTGAAATATACACACTCAGTATAATTCTAAAATGTTAAAGGCATGACTGGCTAAAGTTGACATGCAGCAGAATGGCTTTGGGGATTAAGAGAATGCCTCTGGGGAAAGTTGATGATCGATGACAGGGTGATGAGGTCACCTCTCCACTTGAAAGCAGTGGCAGCAGGCAGGTGACAACAGGCTTGATGGGGCGGGATAGAGGTCGTTGGGTTGTACTGACGGCAACAGGCAGGTGACAGCCGGCTTGATGGGATGGGGCAGGGGTCATTGGGTTGTATTGACGAGGCATCCAAAGGTGCATTTGTACTACTTTGAGACAGCAGGTTCATGTTAATTAAACAGTTTGGACCTGCTACATTTTTAGCCTGAATTTTTGGTTTTATCTTTCTAAAAACTTGTGAGATTAACTCGCAGTGATTGGTCGTGAGTTAGAACCGTGAGTGGTCAGTTATGATGATGGTTAACTGTTTCCAAACGCACTTGGACCCTGGTGGACGGTGCTCCTGGCATCCACCATGCTGCCTGTCTTTTCCCCGCTGTCCCGTCCACCTGCTGCCATCCTTCATGCCTCTCGCCTCTGACTGTGCAGCTCGCTGGGTGGCATCTGGCCGGCCCAGAGTGAGTCTGTGTCTCAGAGGTCCCAGCTCTGTGCAGCGGGGCCAGCTGCCCCTGAGCTGGGTCCAGTTCTGGCTGAGCAGCTGCGACCCGACCCCTCAAGCTGAGGAAAAAGTCCTGAGGGTTTTCTCTGCCTAGATAAGGCCCCCTTGGAAACCGAGGGACGCCCAAGGAAGACGTGGGTGATGTCTTAAAGACACCATTTCAGGGTGGCTGTGGGCCTAGGCACGCCTGTGGTGACGTCCACTACCTCTGGGTGTGGGACTAGACGAGGAGTGTTGTGAAGTTTCCTCAGCAAAGCGTCGAAATGCATTATTGTTCTGTTCCTAGGCAGCAGTGAAGAAAACAAGGAAAAATTCTCTTACGAATCAGTCAAATCCTTGTTATTATTGTTCATTTTATTTTCTTTTTTCTGAGTGTTTACTCTTTCCTGCTACTCTGTGGCCCTTTTCTGACTCGGCCTCCTGGGGAAGATTTGCTCTTGAGGAAGCAGAGCGGCTCTGCTCACCTCTGCGTGTCCCCTCAGGCCGCGATCCAGTCGCAGCTGGACGGCGTGCGCACGGGCCTCAGCCAGCTCCACAACGCCCTGAAGGACGTCGGGGACATCCAGCGCTCGCTGGCTGATGTCAGCAAAGACTGGAGGCGCAGCATCAACACCATCGAGAGCCTGCGGGACGTGAAGGATGCCGTGGTGCAGCACAGCCAGCTGGCCGCCGCCGTGGAAAACCTCAAGAACATCTTCTCAGGTATGGCAGGCGGCGTGACAACCGGGAACCCTGCGCTGACGACCTCGTGTTGTGCATCCTCGTGGCCCGTGCTGGTTTTCCTTGATCCACTAGAGCCCGTGGGCAGGAGAGAGGCAGTTTCCACATCTGTGGCCCTCTCTCCGCCAGGACAGTGGGTCTGATTTCTGCCTGCTCAGTGTCTTTTGACCTGAGTGGCAGTGATGAGTTAGCAGGTAAGGCACCCTTGCAGAGTCTTACAGTTCAGAACCCTGGGGGAGCTCCCTTCCTGCACGGCGGGTGTGAGGCCGTGAGGCTGTGCGTACAGGAGCGTGAAGGAGCTGGGGTCTGCAGAAGCATCGGCCCTGTGAACGGGGCAGCTGGCATGGTGCTTACACATCTCATACTCGTCTTCCACGTCCCACAGCCCGTCCCTCCCCTTGGTCCCTCTCTCTGGCAGGGTCACCACCATCCTTCAAGCTCCCAACAAGCACCTTAGCATGGTCTGACGCCTTCCTTGTCTTTGTCCTGGTCTCTGGTCTCTTGGCAGGTTCTTTCCATCCCGCTAACGTCTCTGTTACATGCCTCCCTCCCCAGCATGTCATGTCAGCAGTCACCATGTGACCCTGGGCCCTGGGATTCACCTACACTGGCCATGGCTGAATTGTCTGTAACCCTGAAGCCAAACCCTGCTTGGCTCATGAGGCCACATGTGATTTGGGGCAGGTGGCCTTGCTTCCATGCAGTGCGCCTTGGTGATCTGTGTCATGTGCAGGACCCCTCTCATGCTTTCAGCCGCCGCATTGTCGAGCACCTTGCGCTGCTGTTGCTCTGTGTGTGCCTGTCTTCCATGGGCGTGACACGCAGGACCACGTGCGGGGCCACCACAGGTGACGCAGTACTGCCGACTCCACGGGTTGGCTGCCTGGAGTCAGAACACAGTTGCCACACCCGGGTCTCCTCCAACACTCAGGTGGCGTCTCTCTGGTTGATTTCTCTCCTATGGACTCTTTGTTTCCTTTCAGTCTTGTAAAACTAACGCCTGATGACCAAAATGTTGCATTACTGGAATTAACATATTTTCCATAGCAGTTGAAAATGATTTTCTTCCCTTGATGGACAGATGAGTCTGTGTTACATCCATGGTTTTTGCTAGGGGTAGATTTTCTTTTTTTCCTTTTTTGAGACAGAGTCTTCACTCTGTTGCCCGGGCTAGAGTGCTGTGGCATCAGCCTAGCTCACAGCAACAGCAACCTCAGCCTCCTGGGCTCAAGGGATCCTTCTGCCTCAGTCTCCCGAGTAGCTGGGACTATAGGCATGCGCCACCATGCCCAGCTAATTTTTTCTATATAGCTTTAATAAACCAATTAATTTCTTTCTATTTTTTAGTAGAGACGGGGTCTCGCTCTTGCTCAGGCTGGTTTCGAACTCCTGACCTTGAGTAATCCACCTGCCTCGGCCTCCCAGAGTGCTAGGATTACAAGCGTGAGCCACAGCGCCCTGCCTGTTATTTTGAGGTAGTTTTTCTATTCCTAGTTTGTTGAGTGTTTTTATCTGTCAGGAAAGGGTGTTGGATTTTGTCAAGGTCTTTTTCTCTACCACTTGAGATTATGGTATGGTTTTTGTCCTTCCTTCGGTTGATGTGCTGCAGTATATTGATTGATTTTCATTTGTTGACCAAACCCCACTTGGTGATGACATGTAAAACTTTTACCATGCTGCCGAATTCAGTTTGCTGGTGTTTTGTTGGCGACTGTCACATCGTGTTCATCAGGGACATGGGTCTGTAGCTTTCCTTTCTGTGGTGTCTTCGGGTTTGGCAGCGGGAGAACGCTGACCTCGCACGTGAGTGAGGATATGTTTCTTCCTCTTCACGTCTTGGAAAAGCTTTAGAAGGGTTGGTATTCGTTCTTTTCTGAATGTCTGTGAATTCACTAGTGGAGCTGTCTGGTCCCGGGTTTTTTGTGTTGGGAGAGTTTGGATGCTGACTCAGTCTCCACACTATAGATCCGTTCAGATTTTCTGTTTCTTTGTGAGTAGGTTTTGTTTTTCTAGGAATTTGTTCCATTTCATATAGGTCATCTAATTTGTTTATACACAATTTTTATAGTGCCCTCCTGTAATCCTTTTTATTTCTGTAGAATAGGTAGTAATGTCCCCACTTGCATTTCTGATTTTATTTGAATCTTCTTTTTCTTAGTCCATCTAAGGTAAAGGTTTGTCAGTTTTGTTGATCTTTTCAAAGAACCAACTTTTCTGTTTATTTTGATTTTCTCTAGGATTTTTGTATTCTCTGTTTTGTTTATCTCTGCTCTAATCTTTATTATTTTCTTGCTTCTAGCTTTGGGTATATTTTTTCTTTTTTAAAATCTCCTTAAGTTGTTAGGTCATTGATTTGAGGTCTTTCTCTTTTTTAATGGAAGCATTTTTAGCTACATGTTTACCTTGTAGCTTGCTTTTGCTGCATCCCATACGTTTTAGTGTGTTATGTTTTCATTTTCATTTTTCTCTAAGTTTTTAAAAATTTCCCTTATGATTTCTTCCTTTCCCAGTTGATTGTTAAGAGTGTGTTGTTTATTTTCCACATTTGTGAAGTTTCCAGTTTTACTTCTGATACTGATTTCTGACTTCATCTGTTGTATTTGGAGAAGATACTTTGTATGATATCTAGCTTTCAAAAATCTGAGATTTAATTTGTCGCATGATCTATTGTTTGTCCTGGAGAATGTGGTGTGCACTTGAGGATAATGTGTATTCCATTGTTGCTGGGTATTGTTCTTTATATGTCTGTTAGACCTAGTTGGTTAATTGTTAAGTCTTGTATTTCTTTACTTATCTTCTGTGTGCTTGTTCTATCCATTATTGAGAGGAAGATATTGAAGTGTCCAACAATTATTATAGAACTTTATGTTTCTTTCTATCAATTTTTCTCCATATATTTTGATGGTCTGTCTGTGGGTAAGTGCAGAAATGTTTATACTTTTACATCTCCTTGCTGGATTGAACCATCTGTTAATGTTAGGTTATTAAGTATGGAGTGTCTGATTTCCTTAAGTGCTAAGTTTGACAGTTGATATCTCTGACAATTCACTTTGACACTTCTTGTTTTGTTTTGTTTTTATTGTGAAGGTATATCCTTCATTCTTTCAAATGCATGTTTTGACTTGTGGTTATCTTTCAAAAAATTATTTATTTATTTTTCTTTTCTTTTTTCTTAAATCTTTTTTTTAATTTTCAGCATATTACAGGGGTGCAAATGTTTAGGTTATGTATATTGCCTCTGCCCTACCTGAGTCAGAGCTTCAAGCATGTCCATCCCCCAGATGGTGCGCATCACACCCTTTAGGTGTGTATACACCCATCCTCTCCTCCCTCAAAACAATTTTTTAGAGCAATTTTTGTGTAACCATAGATAAGTAAAAAATTGATGTTGTTGAATACGCGTTCCTTCATGGAACCAATGCAGCACAGACAGCTCAGAATATCAACAAAGTGTTTGGGAAGGATGTGGCTAATGAACTCATAGTACATTGATGGTTTGAGAAGATCCATTCTGGTGATTTTAATCTTGAAAATGAGCTGTGTGGGTGACGTGAGACCAAGGTGGATAATGATGAGCTGAAAGCTGCAGTGGAAGCAAATCCATCTCAACCTACGTGTCAGTTAGCAGCGAGGTTTAACGTTACTATTCCAACATATTGGACCAATTGAAACAAACGGGCAAGGTAAAGAAGCTGGATAGATGGGTACCGCATGAATTAAACGAGCGTCAGAAGAGAAATCATCTTGAAGCTTGGCCTTCTTTGGTGTCACAACGTAAAGGTGAACCATTTCTACACCATATGTGATGAAAAATTGATTCTTTTTGATAATTGCTAGCATTCAGCACAAGGGTTGGATAAAGATGAAGTGCCGGGTAGTAGGGGGAAAAAAAAGAAGTGCCAAACACAGTCCAAAACAAAATATTCATCAGAAAAGCTAATGGTGTCTGGTGGTCCAGGGCTGGTATTTTCCACTACAGCTTCATGAAACCTGGTCAGTTGATTGCAGCAGGTGTCCATACAACCGATTGGATGAAATGAGGAGGATGCTTGTGATTAAGCAGCCAAGATTGGTCCATAGAGACAGGCCAGTCCTCTTGCAAGACCATGTGTCACACAAACAATGCTGCTCAAACTGCAGAGGCTGGACTTGGAAACTGTCTGTCATCCACTGTGTTCACCAGACCTTGCACCAACTGACTGCCACTTCTTCCAGGCTTTGGACCACTTCTTGCAAGGAAAAATATTCAATTCTCAACAAGCTGTGGAAAATGCCTTTCATGGTTTCATCTCCACTCGCTCTCCAGACTTCTTCGCTGCTGGCGTAAACAAGCTGCCCTTACAATGGCAAAACCGTGTGGATAGTTTAGGCACATACTTTGATTAATTGCACTGCTTCTGGTTTGAGATACAACAAAGTAAACTTTTGATTCAAAATCAGATATTTCATCTTCAATGATGTAATATATTATAGCCTTCTTTGTCTCTTGTTAGCTTTTTTGATTTAAAGTCCACTTTGTATGTATTCGTATAGCCACCCCTGCTCTCTTTTGATTACTATTTATGTGGAATACCTTTTTCCATCCTTTCACTTTCAATCTGTGTCTTTGGTTCTAAGGTCAGTCTCTTGTATCACATACAGTTGAATCATGTTTTTTAAATTAATCCATTCTGCTAATCTCCTTTTGATTGGAGAGTTTAATCTGCTTACATTAAAGTAACTACTGATAAGGAGAGACTTTTGTCATTTTGCTGTTTGTTTTCTGTGTGCCATATAATGCTTTTGACCTTCATTTCTGTGTTATATTCTTTTATGTTTTTTATTTCTTTTGTAGTGAAATATTTTAATTCCCTTCTTGTTTCTTTTATGTATATTCTATAGCTATTTTCTTTGTGATTACCATAGAGATTAAATTTAACATCCTAATGTTATATCAGTTCACTTTGAATGTATATCAGTTTAATTTCAATAACATACAAAAACTCTGTCCCTGTGTGGCTCCATTCTTATCCCCTTTTGGTGGTTGATTTCACGAAATTACATCTTTCTACATTATGTGTCCAAAAACATAGACTAATATTTTTTTAATGCATTAGTTTCTTAAATTATGTAGAGGACAAAATATGGAGTTAGAATCCAAAGTTACAGTGTTACTAGCTTTAAGATTAATTTTAAAAATGTGTTAGTCTCTTAAATCACATAGACAACAAAAAGATGAGTTAAAAACTAAAGTTACGGTAACAGCAGGTTTCATAATTGCCTGTGTATTTACTTTTATTGAGAACTTTATTTATTCATGTGACTGAGTCATTCTCTGGCATCCTTCCAGGCCAACTGGCAGGGCTCCTGTGAGCGTGTCTTGCAGGGCAGGTCTAGTGGGAATGAGCTCTCTCACCTTTTGTCTAGGAACGTCTTAATATTCCTAATGACGGTTTTGCTAAATACAAGATTCTTGGGTGGCAGGTTTTTTTTCTTTTAGCACTACTACTATATCAGCTCACTGCCTCTGTCCTCCAAAATTTCTTCTGAGAAATCCACTGATAATCTTATTTAGGATCCCTTGTTTGTTACAAGTGGCTTCTCTGCTGCTTCTTTTAAAATTCTTTCAAAAGTTTGATCATATTGTGTCTTGGTGTGGGTCTCTTTGAGTTTGTCCTGCTTGTAGGTCATTGAGCTTTTTGGATGTTTGTATTTATATCTTCCCTAATTGAATATCAATTAGGGAAGTTTTCAGCCATTATTAATTCAAATAATCCCTCTATTTCTCTTCTCCTTCAAGAAATCCCATGATACAGATGTTGGTCTCTGTTCACTTTTCTTCATTCTTTTCTCTTTCTGTTCCTCATACTTGATCATTTTGGTTGTCTTATCTTCACACGTGCTAATTCTTCCTTCTGCTGGCTCAAATCTGCCTTTGAATCCCTTGGAGAATGTTTCATTTCAGTTATTGTGTTGATCTGCTCCAGATTTTCTTTATGATTTATTTTTAGGTTTTCTGTCTGTTGATATTTCCATTTTTTCCATGCATCATTTGCTTTCTCCACATCTTCTTTTAGTTCTTTGAGCGTCTGTAAACAGTTGTTTTAAAGTCTTTGTCTAGTAGATCTGCTGTCAGATATTTTTCAGGGTTTGTTTCCATTGAATGGGCCACCCTTCTCTCTGTGTGTGGACATTTGAATCTAATAGTGTGGTAACTCTGGAAATCAAATTCTCTCCCTGGCCCAGGTTGAGCTGATTTTTGGTTTTGGGTTGTAGACTCTGTGCTGGGATCAGACTGAGGTGTGAACGTAACAACCTCGTCTCAGGTCGCCGAGCCTGTGCATTTGCTTTCTCGTGCATGTTCAGTTTTCTCAGCATGTGCAGTTGCCTTTGAATGTCTCCATTCTTAAACACCTGGCTTTCAAAGGGGACAAAGAAGAATGTTAAGGTGATGGGGAAGTCGCTTCAGACAGGGACGGCCTGTGGCAGTGTAGGCAGATGCAGCAGTGGCCATCCACCTGTCGGTGCCTCTGAGCAGAGTGTGGATCCCACGTGTGTGGGGGACAGGGTGCTTTCTTTCACCCAACCAGCTCCTCCCAGCTGTGCCAGCTGCTGTGGAGCACCTGCAGAGCTGCCTGCCGGGTCGGAGTGGGGGTAGGTGGTACCCTGCTGTTGTGCTGTGAGCCGAAATTGACCAGAATTGACCACAATTTATCAGTCATGCCTTCTCTGGACGTTGCCAGCCGTCCGTAGACTCCACAGTTCCAAAATAATCATGTCAGACAGGTTCTGCTCACGGGCTGTCGTCCAGGTGGGGAGACAGCGCCCTGGTGCTCCCTGCTCTGCCATCCTCCCAGAATCCTGCACCTGACTTTTTATGTGCTGTTTTCTAACGGTGCCCTCTTATACCGCTTTCCTAGTGCCCGAGATCGTGAGAGAGACACAGGACCTGATCGAGCAGGGGGCGCTCCTGCAAGCCCACCGGAAGCTCATGGACCTGGAGTGCTCCCGGGACGGGCTGATGTATGAGCAGTACCGCATGGACAGCGGGAACACGCGTGACATGACCCTTATCCACAGCTACTTCGGCAGCACGCAGGGGCTCTCCGACGAGCTGGCCAAGCAGCTGTGGATGGTGCTGCAGAGGTCACTGGTCACCGTCCGCCGCGACCCCACCTTGCTGGTCTCAGTTGTCAGGATCATTGAAAGGGAAGAAAAGATTGACAGGCGTATACTTGACAGAAAAAAGCAAACCGGTTTTGTTCCTCCCGGGAGGCCCAAAAATTGGAAAGAGAAAATGTTTGCCATCCTGGAGAGAACCGTGACCACAAGAATTGAGGGCACACAGGCCGACACCCGGGAGTCGGACAAGATGTGGCTCGTCCGCCACCTGGAAATCATACGGAAGTACGTCCTGGATGACCTCATCGTTGCCAAAAACCTGATGGTTCAGTGTTTTCCGCCCCATTATGAGATCTTAAAAAACCTCCTGAACATGTACCACCAAGCCCTGAGCACACGGATGCAGGAGCTTGCATCAGAGGACCTGGAAGCCAACGAGATCGTGAGCCTCCTGACCTGGGTGCTGAACACTTACACGAGGTACAGCTGGGTTTACGTCTTCCGTTCCCTTTTACGTAGATACCTGTGTGTAAAACCTGCCACAGACAGTTGCCAAATAGTCCAGTGTGGTGTTTAGCTCCGGGCAGGTGCCGTGCACCCAGGCACTGAGTCTCAGGGCCCAGCCCACGGGGTGGAGCGCTGTCGTGTCTGGGCGCTGTCATGGTGAGCAGCTCAGCGCTGGGCTTGTTTTCTGTTCTCACTGTGGCTGGCTCATGTCTCCCCACGGACACCAGGAGGCCAGTGTGTTCTCACTCCATTTTACAGGTGAGGGCAGGCAGTCACCAGCTGGGGAAGAGGCCACCAGCATCATCTTCCCAGTTTCTAGCAGCACCAAGTTTTGTTTCTTTTCACCAGTAAACTAGCGGTTAATCTTCCAAAAATAAAGTTATAGCACAGAGAGTCCTGGAAAAATCAATTATCCTTTTTGCATTTTAGCATGAGACTTTGTCACTTCATGTAAGTGAGCTTGAGCCACTTCATTCGTGAATTGACTTGAGGTAGCATTTTAAAAAGAGCCAGGATGGAGGTATTCTGAAGTTCTTTAAGATTAGGTAGCTAAAGTGGTAATTTATTTTAATTTTATGTGGTTACATGGATAGATAACAATATTAAGTAATGTATTGGGATTTTTTCTTTTTTCCCCATCTTGTCACTGCTGTGGAGAAATTAAGTAAACCTCCTGTTTCTAGCAGTGAGGTTTAGTTGTTTACTGGTAGTTGCTTACAGTCGAGGGTTTGTGCACTTCATTCAGTACAGGAGGATGTGAAGAGAAATGAAGTGTCACTTAGAGGTGACAATCTTGCGGCCTTACTGTGCGTGGCCCTGTCCCCCATGCCCCCAGACAGCTGCGGGGCAGGGATTGCCATGATCCTTCGTCCTCGACATTTGCTGTGCCTGACATGCACTGACTGTCCTAGGAGAGAGGTCTTACGATCATCTTCACCGATCTTCCTTACGGGTGGGGAAACCGAGGCACACAGGAGCACCCAAGTGCTGTGGCTGGCAAGTGGGGACAGGGTTCAAATCCAGGCCCCGGGCTGCCTGGGCTCCAGCCACCAGACGGGCCACGTGTTTGAGCCGCGTGCAGCATCTCTGCCTTGACTCTGAGCGTCTTCCCGTCAGCCGAGGACGCACTGCTGTGCCGGACGCTCAGGCAGGGTGCGCTGCCCCCCACGGAAACATCTGCTCCCCGAGTCAGCTTCTTGGGACAGGAAGAGTCTGGGTTAGGTAGACAGTCCTTGCACACCTGCAGAGTCTCACAGAGCATGTCTCCACTCAGGAAGATCTTGGATTTCTTACAGGTGGTGGACTGGCTGCTAGTGATACTGTTCGGTGTTGTTCTAGGTATTAATACGTCTTCAGGGAAAGCAGCAGAAGACGTGAATTTTCTGAGTGATCAAACCTTTGATGTTTAAGAACCAAACCACAAATATTAACTGTTTCTTATGAAAGCTTATTTCTGACCTGCGGTGTGTGCTCCCTGCCGTCTGCACAGCAGGCCGAACACGGCTTTGCTGGTTCCCGTGGATGTTTCCATCAGCAACGTCACGCGTTCTGTGTGTTGGTTGTCATCTTCCAGAGATCAGAGGCGTGACTGCGGTGGCTCACGTTTCCAAGTCACAGTGCAGTCGTCCCTCAGTATTGAAGGGATTTGGGTCCAGGACCCCCTTGGGTGCCAGAATCCTCTGAGGCTCAAGTCCGTGATACCAGATGGCACGGTATTTGCACAAAACTTGACGCGCGTCTTCCGTGTGCTTTACATTCTCTCTAGGTCACTCATAATGCCCTCTGCAGTGTCAGCAGGGCGGACATAGTTATACTGTATTGTTTTTAAATTTGTATTCCATTCTATTGTATTTTTATTGATTTTTCCCAAATGTTTTCCATCTGTGCTTGGCTGAGTCCATGGAGGTGGGCCCCGCGGGTGCAGAGGGCTGGCTGCACTCACTCGTGAGGTATTAATTAAGCGTGTTCATGCAGCACTTCCTGTTTGCCAGGCCCTGGGGGCTCTCTCCTGCATTTGGGCCCCCAGGCCCTGTGGGGCGAGGCCAGGCCTGAGGTAACTGTGACTGCTCGGCTAGCGAGGGGCAGTCACGGGCCCGACGCCCTGGGCTCCCTGCCGGCACACTTTTCCAGGTGTCCAAGTGGTGGGGAGGCTAGACACTGAAGCCTCCGAGACGGCGGGTGTTTGCATGTGGGAAGAAACAGCATCACTTAGACTCACTTGAGCACAGTTTTCCTGGGTCCCTCGGGGCCTGTCGTTCTCATTCCCGGTTTCCCCACAGTGTGGAGATGATGGGGAACGTGGAGCTGGCCCCAGAGGTGGACGTCGGCACCCTGGAGCCTCTGCTTTCCCCGCACGTGGTCTCTGAGCTGCTCGACACGTACATGTCCACGCTCACCGTGAGTAGCGCCTGGCCTGCGCACCCAGAACCGCTGTGCTGGCACCTGTCGGCTGGGCTTTGAGCAGCGGGCAGAAGGAGGGAGGGTGAGGGACGTGCCTTTGCAGTGTGCGGCGGGGAGCAGCCCTGGCTCTGGGCCTGGCTCTGGAGGAGGGAGCTGTCCTCAGGCCCAGGCCATGTGCACTGGCGCCTGCCAGGCTCTGTGTCCTGGTGAGGGTGGCAGTCAGGACTGAAGGACAATCACAGAGTGAGGGGGGCCTGCGTGCCAGATGGCAAAGAGAGGCTGTGACCGCTGTCCCTGGAAAGGGGAGCCGTCTGCTCCTGGGGCATGAGCTGGTGGGGCTGCTGCTTCTGGGCAGGGGGTCCTGGCAGGGCCAGAACTTGTTCACCAGTTGTCCGTGTGCTTCTGACCGGCGGCCTTGGCCGCCAGCGGGACCTGCATCCAGGAGGTCTGGTCCGTTCTCCCTCTGTCTGGAGCGAGGCTTTTGGTGAAAGTCCACAGAGACTGGTTGGGTGCTGCCCTCCACAGAGATGGCTCAGGAGGTCCCCACTCCTGTGCCCTCTTTGTTGGGGAGCAAGGATGCTGGTGCCATGTGGAGCCTGGTCTGTGCGGCGGCACACCGCAGAGAGGGCAGTTGGCACGACTCAGAAGCGCCTGTTCTGTTCTTTTTTGTGCGATTCTGAACCTGCTCTAGTCCAACATCATCGCCTGGCTGCGGAAAGCACTAGAAACAGATAAGAAAGACTGGGCCAAGGAGACAGAGCCTGAGGCCGACCAGGACGGGTACTACCAGACGACGCTCCCCGCCATCGTCTTTCAGGTACCTCACAGGGTTTCTCGGCCGTGTCCTGGGAGGCTCGTGGGGCCCTTGGTCTTTGTAGAGCTGAGTAGAGCCACTGAGAGCCCTGCCAGGTCCTTCCGAGTCCTGTTCTCCCCTCTGCTCTGTGCCCCCCGCCCCGCCCAACTGGAAAAACCCAGGATCGTACTTGTCGGGTAGTTCTGCCCGGGTCACTTTAGTCTTGCTAGTCTTTTTGGGTTTGCACTAGAGCCTAATCGTGCTATTAACGTGTGACTTTCAAATTCAAGTTTGTTTCTTACTGCTGTGAATGGCCAAGATTTTGGCATCAGAAACGCCACATGACTGAGTCTAGTCTGGTGGATTTGGGGAAAGACCTTTAGTGTTTCCAAGGTGCTTTCCTGCACTGGTGGTGGTACCGGGTGCCGGACGCCCGGGTGTCTTCATAGCTTGCTGACCTCCAATGCCTGGCCACCTGTTCCCCACGCTCTTTGCCCTGGGGCGCGTTACGTTTTCTTCCCTCGAGGGAAATGGCCAAGGTGGGAGCTGGGTAGTGTTAGAGTATCCACGGAGACTCCACCTGCTGGGAGAGGGTGTGTAGACTGTGGCCAGGCTGGCGGGTGACGGTTCTCCCTGGATGATGCTGTCGGTCAGCAACAGCTCAGGGCTCCCCTCTCCTTCATGCTGGAGACTGACGCACGAGACAGCTCCGCCCCACGCCCTCCTCATCCGCCCTGTCCCACCCACTGGCTTGGTGCTGTCCCCTGGCTCTTAAGAAACCTGCGTCACAAAGTAGGTAGACATAAGCGAGGGTGAAACACCCTCAGGAGAGGCCAGGGCCCCTCCCTGTCAGTGTGTCACAGCTCCCGTCCCTCGGTGTGCGGACAGACATGCCCTCCTTAGTAGAAACCAGTCTGCGGGTAATTAAGAAATGATTCACTTGTTGTCTGGTGAGAAAGTTGTTTGTTTTGTAGCTGACTTTATTTTTCAAGTAGTTTCATTTTTTCTCTGAATTTAGACACCCTAACTACCAGTTAGCAGACGGGGGTTTGTATGACAAGAAACCTGTGCTCTAAGTATATTCTTGTGAGATTATACCAGAATTCATAAGTTCTCCAATTTTTAGATGTTTGAACAGAATCTTCAAGTTGCTGCTCAGATAAGTGAAGATTTGAAAACAAAGGTACTAGTTTTGTGTCTTCAGCAAATGAATTCTTTCCTAAGTAGGTATGTATTTTTGCCAGTCTGCTAATTTAGAAATTACATGTTTTTAAAAATTAAGAGCAAAAATTAGTTGACCCTAATATGTCTGTTATCGAACGAAAATTAAGACTGGAGATTCCCCATACATCACCTCCTTTGTTGCTCAGCAGCGCAGAAGGAGCAGCAGGGTTCCGTTGTGATCACCCTCTCTCATGGATCACAGCGTCTACTCGGGCTCCCCGCCCTGCTGTGCCGCATGGTCCTGCGCAGTGGGCTCCGTTGTGCTGGCAATGAAGTCGGAGGCTCTCCCAGAGCCTCTGCACACCTGGGCCGGGACACGGCTGCTCCAGGGCAGTGGGCGCTGGCAGTGGGGGGGCCCTGGCTTCGAGGTGGGCATGGCCCCCTGGCGTGCTGCCCTCCCTCTGGGGTGCTTATGGAGAAGATGTTCAAACCTAAGCAGAAGTAGAAAGATGGCTTCAAAGCCTGTTCACCCCTTGCCCAGGTTAAAAAGCACCCCTTCCAGAGCCCCCAGCCTCATCTGCTCTCCCCGCCATCCTTCCCTCTGCTGGAGTTCTCAGAGGCAAACCCCAGAGGCTGATGTTGCTCCCCTGTATTCGCCACTGCAGCCACAGTGCCCCCAAGCCACCAAGCGTGCACAGGGGTTTCCCCGGGGTCTGCCTTGCACATGGTCGTTGGGGGAGCCAGTCTCTGGTCAGGAGAGCAACCCCACCCAGCCCTGGCTGTGGGAGAGGCAAGCAGGTCTCTCGTGTCCAGCACCTTCATGGCGTCCCTCAGCCTGGTACTCAAACTGCCACCTGCCCACCAGCCTGAAGTTAGCTCTGAGGCTTGCTCAGCTCTCTCTTCATTTATTCACTGGCGAGCGTGCCCTCCACGCTGTAGCTGGCAGTAGACGTGGCTTCCGTCTGTCCTGTCCTGGTGGCCCAGGTACCAACGGCTGAGCCCTTTGCTCAGAGTCCCCTGCCAGCCGTCCATCCACAGGGTTCATGGCCTGAGTCCCTCGTCCCCAACTCCCAGCCCATAGCCCGGTACCAGTCCACGGCCTGTTAGGAGTCAGGCCATGTATTACCACCTGCTGCACCCCACCCTACCCCCGCCCATCCGTGGAAAATTGTCTTCCATGGAACTTAGGAATGGGCCGCACAGCAGGAGGTGAGCGGCAGGCGCATGAGCGAAACTTCCTGTGCGTTTACAGCCGCTCCCATCGCTCGCGTCACCACCTGAGCTCCGCCCCCCACCCCACCGCGTCCGTGGAGAAGCTGTCTTCCATGAAACTGGGCCCTGGTGCCAAAAAGGCTGGGGGCTGCTGCTCTATCCCATCCCCCTAGGGGTCTCTGCCAGAATTAGTCGTTGATGGGGTGGGGTCCACTGTGGAGGGAGCTGCCCTGACCTCCCTCAGCCCTGAGCCACACTTCGGACAGAAAGGCAAAATAATAATGCCTAACGCATTCCCTTGATGCTGAACCTTGTTTGTTTTTTCTTAACGTCTCTTAAAAATATTTACAGGCCATTCGTGGTAGTATTCTACTCCCACATATGTTTGAGAATCTCTATATTATGTTTAAAAACAAAGTATGTAGCCATCTTAATTGTTTGCTTTCTTGACATTTCAACTGTCTTCTTGATAATTTTTAATTGGGTTTCTTCTGGGAAATTTTCTGAAAAGGACATTTTGACATTCTTAACACTATTGTATGAGTTTCTTGGTAAGTTGTGTATCAGATAAAATAAGATAATCCTTTTCCAATACTTACAATTAAATGTTTCACAATAATTTTATAGTTACTAAATGGAGCACTAAACCATATTGTGAAGGCTGATCTGGAATTATTTTTTAATGATCCATGTAAATGATCAGTTACTCTGTTCTTCTGTTAGTGTGGATCATCTGAAGATTTATTTTTAAAAGCTCATCTGGTCAAATGTACAATTTCTGTCTCAGGCGTAACGTCCGCGTGGCGTTTGAGCAGCTCTGGGCTGCCCTTAGACGCCATTCTGACGTGCGCCTGTGCCCGCAGGTACAAGGAGGAGGCGCAGCTGTACCGGGAGGAGCACCTGCGTGACCGGCAGCGTCCGCACTGCTACGTGCAGTACATGATCGCCATCGTCAACAACTGCCAGACTTTCAAGTGAGCGAGCGCAGGCGGCCGCGACGGGGTGGGGAGAGTGCGCTTCTCAGGCTCCTCACTGAACCTGAGATGTTTCCTTGCAGGGAATCCATAGTCAGTCTGAAAAGGAAGTATTTGAAGAACGAAGAGGAGGGCGTGTCTCTGAGCCAGCCGCACATGGATGGGGTCCTGGACGCCATCGCTAAGGAGGGCTGCGGCGGGCTGCTCGAGGAGGTCTTCCTGGACCTGGAGGTGGGCTGCTCTCGCCTGCATTTCTGAGCTGTGAAACACAGCTCCCCGCTGCCCTCGGGGACACCCAGAAACTGTCCCGTGCGGACACTGTTGTGAGCTGAGCCATGCACTGCATTTGTGGCAAAGTAGGGCTGAGGACCTCTGTCGTGTGAGATGGCACAGGGTCCTTCTCACGCACAGCTCAGCAGAGACTCCAAGTAAACGCTAAGGACATCAAACTACATAGTGGATTACAAAACAGAAAAAAGTATGTAGAAGCCTGTCACGAAGCCAGACTGAGCACACATGCATATACAGCCACAGTCACCTCACATAGACCAGTTTCACCTTTGAATAAAGATGCAAAACACATACACGAAAATCATTCACAGAATGATTTCAGCACTTTATCAAAAGCATAACACACTTTGAACAAGTAGGGTTATTTTAGAAGTACACAGGTGGTTTAGCATTATTTAGCTGTTTGGCAGAAATCAGGATGTGTTTAAGAAAGAAATAAACTATGAGCGTGTCGTGGTCCCGCTGGAGACCCGGGCTGGTTGGTGGATGTAGCCACCAACCGTGGGCAGCGCCATGCAGGTGAGAGTGGAGACGCATTGAGAGCATCCCTGAGGGAAGAGACACTTTAACTCTCAGCTGGTTTAGAGAAAAGAGGGAAATGCTTGCATCTGAAATTATCTCACAATGCAAAAAAAGACAGTATAATAGAAAAATAGACAAAGGACATGAATGACCACGGAAAAAGAAATGCCAGTTTCCAAAACATGAAACAAAACACCCAATCTTACTGATCATCAAAGAAATGCAAATGAAGACTGAATACTGGCTGGGCGCAGTGGCTCGTGCCTGTGATCCCAGCACTCTGGGAGGCCGAGGTGGGAGGATTGCTCGAACTCAGGAGTTTGAGACCAGCCTGAGTAAGAGTGAGGCCCCATCCATACTAAAAATAGAAAAATTAGCCGGGTGTGGTGGCACCTGTAGTCCCAGCCACTTGGGAGGCTAAGACAGGAGGATCACTTGAGCCCAGCAGTTGGAGGCTGCAGTGAGCTGTGATGACACCACTGCACTCCAGGCTTGGCAAGTGAGAGCCTGTCTCAAAAAGACTGAATGTTATTATATTTATTGCTTAGCAGGATGACAACAATAAAAAACACAGATACCACTCAGTGTTGTTGAGGGCATGAGAAAAAGGGCTTGTTTTTGTATTCTGTGCAGAACTGAATCAGCACAGGTTTGGGAGGGCAGTTTGGAAATAGTTATTAGAGTTTTAATTTGCATACTTTTTGACTTAAGGAATTTGATGTTAAGGAATTTCACCTGCAGAAATATACAAATTTACTGTTGCATTACTTGTAATTGCAAAATGAGAAAAAATTTGAGTGTCCATTAATAGAGAATTGGGTAGATATCCATAATACATATATGCAGACACCAAAGGTAGAATGTGCACACGCGTGGACATGTTTGTGTCTCAGCTGTCCGTCTGTGCAGCTGTGTGTGGTGTGAATCTCCTCTCCTTACAGCACGTATGTGCCGACCGCATAACAGCAGCAGTTTTCCCTGGCGTCTTGCTGTTGTCATCAGAAGGCCGGGGGACGTAGCAGAGACCCATCCTCCCGCATGCATGTGACTCTGGCTTGAGGCGGTAGTTTCTATGGTCCGTTTGTGCTTTTCAGCAACATCTGAACGAGCTGATGACGAAGAAGTGGCTGTTGGGGTCAAATGCTGTGGACATCATCTGTGTCACCGTGGAAGACTATTTCAATGATTTTGCCAAAATTAAGAAGCCGTATAAGAAGGTAAGGATGTGGGGCACCGTCCACGGTTCACCTTCCAGTCGGGCCCCTCATGTCTCGTTGGAACCCAGTGTCCGGCGAGTTCCGTGAGTGAGGCTCTGCTGGTGGTGCAGCCCGAGGCGGGCAGGAGGCCTGGGAAGGTGGGGTGTCACGGCTCCTGAGTGGAGACTGAGCACTGTCCGCTTTGCTCCTTCCCGGAACCCTGAGCCTCCACCAGCCAGGCGGGAGAGGACATCGGTACCACATGTCCCAGCACAGGCTCCTCTGCAGCACCAGCCCCATGGAGCAGAGTGGGGCGTCAGGCCTCGAGGGGCGGTGAGGAGCCAGGGGTTCCCCTGGGCGCCAGTGAGAGCCCACGCAGCTGCCGGCCCTTCTCTGCCTCAGCAGAGGCGGGGGGCTCTCACACAGGTCTTGGTGAGGACAGAAGGGTGAGGGGCGTGTGCAGGCCCCTCTTGTCCCCTGCCCTCCACGCCCAGGGTGCTGGAGCCCTGCCCTCATCCTCATCCTCACCCTCGCCCTCCAGGTCTCCAGTGCTGCTGTTTCCTTACCAAGGTCTGCCCTTAGGTTGCCACTGTTGCTATTCAAAGTGCTACTTTTTAAGATTAGGCTTTTTAACTTCTTGTTTCTGGTTCATAGAAATGTCAGTGGTTTGATGCTTGGATCTTACTTCCAGGACTTCGTAACTTCCCAGGTGTTCCCGGCAATCTGTCTGGGTCCCTCAGGAGTATTCTGTAGACAGTTGTTTCGTCTGTGGATGAGGATGTGGTGTGTCGTTTTCACTTGTGGTCCTTACACCTTCTGTGTCTTTTCCTTGTCTTGATGTTGGCTTGCACATCTAGGACATGGAGTGTTCTTGTCTAATTCCTGTTTTTAAAGGAAATTCTTTTAATTCTTTGCCATTAAAAGTGGCACTTAACAGGGAGACCCAGGTGTTCTGAACTGAACCAGTCTGGCTGTTCACAGTCACCAGGAAGACTCTGAGAGGTCGGTGGGGCCTTGCCACCTCCGAGCCTGCTGGGAGGGTTGGTGAGAGCAAACCTTAGGCCAGGATCTTCCGGAGCGACAGGTGTATGTCCACAGCTGGTACAGAGACGGCCCCACTGCTGCCTGGGGCTCTGGGGACCCCCGTCTCCTGGCCTGAGACTGCACCCGACACCACATGTTGCAGTGAGGCCTCATGGGCTCGGGGGGTGGCACCTCGGCAAGGGCAGGTGCCACAGGAGAGCGTGTGCGGGGCCCACACACCTGCGGTGAGCGTCGGGACCAGCTGGCACCTGCATTGGGGTCCCAGTGCTCCCTGCCGGTGCCACGGGTGCGTTGACCGTGTGCCGTGTGTCACGCCACAGCCGCAGCAGCAGAGTCCCATCAGGGGACAGAACCTGGACGGCGGCCACAGTGGGAGAGGGGCTGCAGCCCGGTGGTGAGGAGTCACGTCCGTCCTCCCTCCCGGCCACTCGTGGTGGCCCAGTGGGGTCCAGGCCAGACCCTTGAGGAAACAGTTCTGTTTCTTTAGATGTCCTGGGAGGCTTCAGCCTCTCTCTGTCCTTAAGTCGCTTCCTTCATAGGGTTTTTCTGGGTCTTTGTCCAGTTTAATGCTCGTGTTGATTGTCTGAGGCGGTCTCCTCTCCTCCCCAACACGGCAGCGTGGGCTCATTTCCCTTGACCCGTTAAGGGTACGTGGAACAGAAAGGCGCTGTCCACAGGCGGCGATAGGCCCAACACCATGCAGCCAGCACCCAGAGAAGGAGACTCGTGGTGGCCCTGTCCCGGGCACATGCCGTCCTCCTCCTGGGTCCTGGCTGCTGGGACACCCGCCCGTGTGCACCTCGAGGTGGAGCCGGGTGTGGGGTGCTCCCAGACTTGGCGTAGACGTCATCGCACTGTTGTCTTCGTCTCACTTTTCTGCTTTGCTCCCCAAGCAGCTGTGATGAGCATCTGTTTTCTCTGCTGTGCGGGATCCCACGGCCACGGGTCACTCTCTGTCCTGAACGGGGCCGGGGTGGGTGTGCCGTGCACAGGTGCCCTTCTGAGTCTGCCGGTCTGGATCTCTCTGTGGTTAACTGGCATCCCCTTGTTGGTGAGTGGACACCTTTTACCTGGCTGGTCACTTGGAATTCCTCTTTCTGAGGTGCTGTCCAGGTCTTCTGCACATTTTTGTACCAAGTTGTCTGTTACTTTTTCCATCTGCAGAATTTTTTGTATGTTCTGGAAATGGGTCCCTAGTTGGTAACGTGTTACATGCTCTTCCCATCCATGTGTTTCTGTCACAGCCCACATCATGTCCCCCAAGTTCACGTGTCGAAGTCTGACCCCCAGGACCTCAGAATGGGCTGTATCTGGAGATGGGTTTTCACTGAAGTGCTTAACATGAGGATGTCAGGGTGGCCTCAACAGTGTGGCTGGCCTCCTCCTAAGAAGAGGAGATGAGGACACAGATATGCACGGAGGGCGACCCTGAGGACACAGGGAGGGGACGAGTCGACAGGCCCAGGAGCAGCCCTGCGACGTCTGGCCCGGCCCCAGCACCGTGAGGCTCAGTCTCTGCTGTGGAGCTGCCAGTGTGTGGTCGCTGTGAGCCGGCTGAGCAGCCTGGTGCAGCTTCTAACTCCGCATGGTTTCCTTTGAGGAACAATATCCTTAATTTTAATGGCAAATTTATCATTTTTTTATGGTTAGGTTTCTTTTCTTTTTCTTTTTTTTTTTTTTTTTTGAGACAGAGTCTCACTTGTTGCCTGGGTTAGCTCATAGCAACCTCAAATCACAGCAACCTCAAATTTCTGGGCTCAAGCAATCGTTCTGCCTCAGTCTCCTGAGTAGCTGGGACTACAGGCATGCACCACCATGCACGGCTAATTTTTTCTATATATTTTTAGCTGTTAAAGTAATTTCTTTCTATTTTTAGTAGAGACAGAATCGCGCTCTTGCTCAGGCTGGTCTCGAACTCCTGAGCTCAAACAGTCCTCCCACCTCAGCCTCCCAGAGTGCTGGGATCACAGGCGTGAGCCACTCTTTTCTTTTCTTAAAGGTGGCTTTACAACCTAACCTTTAACGAAGTTCTTTTAGCCATTAAGTTTACGTTTCAAGAATTTTAATTCCTAAAAATTATAGGTGTTTATTTTTTTAAACTTACCTGGTCAATTCTGAATCTTTTTTTGCATGTTTTAGCACCTTTTATTTCTTGAAATGTTTCCTACGTTGCTGTGTCCGTTGGTGTCAGACAAACCCTTGTCGGAAGCCCTGGGCTGGGCCGGGCTCTGGTCCCAGGCGGGGCCTGTTGGGTTTTGGCTGTGCTGGTGGCTGCTCTCTTGTGCTCCTGCGCCCCTGGCTGTGGATTTTGTGGGCAGTGGAATCTGTGAGACTCTTACGGCCCGGGGAGAGGGCACTTCCCTCCTGCAGAATGTTTGCTCTTTGGGTCGGGAGGCTCCGTGGCAGTGCTGAACAGCGTTGCCACCGCTTGCTTTGGGCCGGTGCATCTCCCATCTTGCTCGTCTCGCTGGGCATGGCAGCCGAGCCATGAGGCTCAGTGATGCTCGTGGTCTCAGTTTTGTACCTGGCGAGTCTTCATGGTCGCTTACATGCCTCCCACGGGGCATAGACCGGTGCAGACGCCCAGCGGAGTGGTCGTGGCCCCCAGGGGCCTGCTGCTGCCAGCCAGTGTCGGCTGTCGTTCCGTCTCTGTGGGGGGGGGCCTTTCCAGCAAGCCCGCATGCCCTTGGCTTCCTGTTCTCTCGCCCTGCTAGTGCCCCAGGGGCCTGCCTCCCCTGCCCGTCCTCCCTCCTGAGACTCACCGCTGTCTGACTCTGGGCTCCTCTTTCCTGTGAAGCTGCCATCACTGTTGTCAGGTGCCGTGGTCGTTAGCTAAGCTGCGCTCAGCATAGGTACTGACACCGTCTGCAGACAGAGTGCTGACACATGTGCCGCACGTAGGTCAATTCCGTCGAGTTCCGTCTGGCCGGCAAGGCCGCAGCTGGTCGGGCCCGCGGTCCCCTGTTGAGCCCACACTCTGCCTTCAGGCGAGACGCTCAGAGACAGGCAGAGGGAGTGGCGTGAGCCCAGCCTGGGTCTCAGTGGGACACGTGTGTCTGCCGGCATGGCAGTGCCCACAGCCGACTGCCGTCTCTCCCGCAGAGGATGACGGCCGAGGCGCACCGGCGCGTGGTGGTGGAGTACCTTCGGGCCGTCATGCAGAAGCGCATTTCCTTCCGGAGCCCTGAGGAGCGCAAGGAGGGCGCCGAGAAGATGGTCAGGGAGGCAGAGCAGCTCCGCTTCCTGTTCCGGAAGCTGGCTTCGGTGAGCGTCCTGGGTGCAATTGGAGTGAGTGAGTGGCAGCTGTGTCGTGGGATTCTCCCATCACGGCTCCTCTGTGCAGCTGCCAGAGCGCAGAGAACGTGGTTCTGCGGTTGCTTTTTCAGTCTCCACCCCCAGAACGGTTCAGGCCAGTTGATCAGGGCTGCTCACGTCAGGAGCCACGTAACGCACGAGCCCCTCCTGTCGTCAGGCAGAGTGCTGGGGTCCAGAGCCTGCCGACTCGGTGGCTGGGACAGTGACCAGGGCAGGCGCACTTGCTGCGGTGGCTCCCAGATGCGGCGGCAGCCTGTGGCCTCGTGGCGCACTTTGTTCTGAGGTGCTGGGCACACCCACTGGCGCGACTCCACAGCTGTCTCGGGCATGGCCCACCCCACCTTCTGGACAGACCTGAGGCGTTTGCATGAAAGAGGAAGGTGCCTGGCCAGGGAAGGGTCTGAAGGTGTCAGAACCCAGGTGTGCCTCCTGCTCCGGGCGATGGGGCCGAGGGCTGCTGCTCACATGCCTGCTGTTTTCCAGGGGTTCGGTGAAGACGCAGATGGTCACTGCGACACCATCGTGGCTGTCGCAGAAGTGATCAAGCTGACGGACCCTTCCCTGCTCTACCTGGAAGTCTCGACTCTGGTCAGCAAGTACCCAGACATCAGGTAACAGTGTACATGCCTCTCCGTTACAGTTCCCAGAGTACAGGCCCTTCGCGCTGTCGTTGGGAAGGCGGAGAGGTCACGGGTCTGGAGATCAGCTGTGCGCACGGCAGGTTTGGGCAGGAACACGGCGCAAATGGGGCCTTCGTGGAGTGCCCGGGGAGCAGGGTGGCTTCTGTGCCCACCTGGCCGACACTGTGGTACGGGTGGGCGCAGGTGACAGGTGCGTCCTGACCCGACGGCGGGGGTGGTGGCTGGGATGTTGGGCGGGCAGGGTTTGGGCCTTGGAGTGGCCTGAGCCAGACAACTTTAGGAAGCTCCCCCTGTGCTCGAGGTGGACTCAGAGTGGCCGGGTGCCGTGCTTGGCCAGGACATCCTCCCGAGTGAGCGCTCGCTGGGATTGAAGGGCCTGCCCACCCCCGCCTGCTGCGCGGCCTGACCCTGGCCTTTGTGACCCCAGCTCAGGGTACCTGACACCTCCACAAGTGGCCACCCGTGGCCTCTCCCTGCCGTTGCTCTGGTTAAACAGAAGCAGCGGGGTCCCGGGCTCTCCTGTCTCCCCTCTAGTCAGGCGTCCTGTAAACAAGGGGGTGAAGGCAAGGTTTAAAGAGCTTTTGCAGTTGTGGGTTGAGAACAGACCACAGTAAGGTGAAAACTCAGGTGTTTCCCCCAGAAAAGGAAAGGTCATTTTATCTGTGGCTGCCCCCACCACTTGTGTGGGCCAAGTGGGCCCACAGCCCGGGCGTGGGTTGTGGGTGTGAGCCGTGGGTGCCCACAGCCTGGGCGTGGGGCGTGGGTGTGAGTCGTGGGTGCCCACAGGCTGGGCGTGGGACGTGGGTGTGAGCCATGGGTGCCTACGGCCTGGGCGTGAGTGTGAGCCGTGGGTGCCCACGGCCTGGGCGTGGGTTGTGGGTGTGAGCTGTGCAGGCTCACTCTCCCCTTCCCCCAGAGAGGACCACATCGGTGCGCTGCTGGCCATGCGCGGGGACGCCAGCCGGGACATGAAGCAGACCATCATCGAGACCCTGGAGCAGGGCGCGACCCAGGCGAGTCCCAGCTACGTGCCGCTCTTCAGGGACATTGCCGTGCCCAGTCTGAACGTGGCCAAGCTGCTCAAGTAGGCGTCTGCCCAGCCCCAGGGAGCCACTCTCCAGGCCCCCACACAGGTCCCAGTTCCGCTCACCTGTCTCTTCTGGCACCAAAACCTGTTGTCCGAGGTGCGTGTGGAGTGACATCCTGGTGTCCGCGGTGCCAGAGGCTCCCGCATGTTTGTGTGAGAGCCCTGTGTGGGCAGGGTTCTGTTGTGAACCTCGTGGCGGACGTGGAGGGAGAGGACGCAGTCCCGCCTGCGCAGACACCTGGGCCTCTGCTGTCATTAAAGTCTCACCCTCCCCAGAGAAATGGGTACAAGGTGGCTTCTCTTCTGCAGTTCAGGTTTTCTGACTGGTGATGATCTCGCAGTGCCAGAAGCTGCTTGTAGGTCGTCAGCTATGGAACTGAAACTGTCCCTCAGCCTGTGGGACAGGCCCTGTCCTTGCTGTCCTGGCTTCGCCTGTCCTGCCCGGCTGCCCCTGGGCTCCCTCCTCGGCCCTGGACAGGCGGGAAACTCGCCGGTAGCACACACGTCCCTGGGCCCCAGGCCTCCGGCGCTGGGCGGTGCTGGCCGGGCCGTCTGCCTGGTGGACCAGCCCTGGCATGATTGTAAATCCTGGTAAAAGCATGTATGAAAGTGAACGTTTATTTGGAACATGTGTCAAGATCTATAAGTCATGCTTATGCTTGACACAGAATCCCTTAAATACTTTCCTGTAACTCAGCCATCTCTCAGCATCTGCCTTCTATGGTAGCATCATTTTGCATTTTAATCTTTCATTTTGTAGAAAGCTGCTTGTGAGAATTACGCCCAGAATGAGCAGCGCCCACGTGTCCTGGTGCCCTGCTCACACCTGTCTCCGGGCAGCCCCGGGGCACAATGCGCTGACCTCTCCTCTTGCCCCGGGTCTCCCGTGTGCATGGGTCGTACCCCCATCTTGGGGCCCTGGGCCTTGATAGATGGGAAGGGAACGGCAGGAGGGGCTGTTGGAGGGCCCGTCTGCGCCCCACAGGGCCACCTGCCCACCATGCGCAGCACAGCTGTCGGGCCCTGTGGACCTGCGCTTTGTTTTCTCGCGAGACATCTTCACAGTTGCAAGGTTGACATTTGGCTTTTATTTCATTCTCACAGGATGAGAAAAATACACAAATAGGACTTTTTCTTGAAAGAATCAAAACCTAGAGCGTTTTCCTGGTTGGGGACGTGGTGGTTTAAGCCTGAATCCAATTACAGCCAAGAGCCGGAGGAAGAAAAAAGCCCCAAGTTGCTGTTCTGCGGTGCAGGGGGCGCAGCCACCGCTGACGCAGGGCGCTGTAGGGGACCCGGGGTGGGGCCTTCTCCACCTGGGTGTGCTTGGGTGACTCAGTTCCGCTGACGTTCGGCATCCGTCTCATGCCAGAGCAAGACGTGCGGAAGCTCCGTGGCCTCGGCCAGTGAGGAGCTCAGGGGCTGGGGGTGGGGTGGGGGCTTCCACGTCCAGCAGACCTGGATTGCGAGAAGGAGCCGGATTACTAAGAGCTGGGGGGAATTATCTGCGGGGACTTGTAGACAACCACCTCATCCCTACCTCTCCTGCCAAAAAATCCAAACTGTAACAAAACCCACCTACCCAGCAACAAACCCACAGCCACGCTGGCCCCGGGGTCTGTCTCTGTAGAAAGACCAGTGTGGGCTCCATTTTATCATTGTCATTCGTGATCTGGCTGCCCCTCAAGTCAAGACTGGCTGGGCAGGAGAGGGGTGCGGGGCAACGGAATCTGGGGAAAAGCAAATTGAGTTTGGTGAAACTGTTGGAAAAGAAGGCATTGGGCTTGGTTCCGCCTCTGCGCTGGAGGTGGGGGCGGTTCCTTGCAGTGCGATCTGCCCCTCGGGCCACCCTGGCTCCCAGAGCAAGAGGTGGGGAGCACGGGGGGGGGGGTGCGCAGGCTGAGGCTGATGTGAGCAGGGAGACAGGGATGAGGTGGAGAACTAGATCTGGAGAAGTGGTGGGAGACAGAAAACTCCGCTGTCAGCGGACTCTGAGGTCCAGGGATTGCACCTGCTCAGCGAGGAAGGGCAGCAGGGGAGCAGTAAAGGCAGAAGTCAGGTCAGGTCCGAAGCTTCAGAAATCCGAGGGATCCGGAACGCTGTGTGTTTGTGGCAGAAGAGCGGAAGCCCAGTGCCATGTTAGAGCAGGAACAAGCTTTTGCCCCAGAATCCATGGAGGAGCCGTGACCAGGTCCCGTGGGAGGTGTGTGGTGGGTGTAGGTGCCCACTCTGCAGTGACTGGGGCCGATTCCTTGTAGGGCTCCCCTGAGCATATGTCGGGGGGGGGGGGTGCAGACCTCCCTCAGAAAAGCCTGACTAGAGTTAAGTAAATAAAAATTAGGTAACAGTTCTTATAAGTATCACTGCTAAGAAGAGATGTGGTCTTCCTAAAGATATCTAATGTGCTGTCTCTTAATGTACATATTAATCTGGTTCCCCACTTAACAATATTGCCTTGAATATGTCTGGCGTATAGTAAGTGCTCAATAAATACATATTGAATTACTAAGACCCACAGTGTTAACAATCAGTAATTATTGCCCCTCATAATAATGAAAATGCATTATTCTCCCACTAAGAGAGAATTCTCCCTCCAAGTTCCTTCTGGGTGAACGTCCAGAGTGACCATTCAGATAGTGACAGTTCACCAGACGGTATGTGTTGTCCTCACAGGGGTTTTTGCTGGTTGTCTCATGGGGACCACACGCCCCGTTTTGCTGGCCACATCCCCTTAGGGACATCCGCAGTGGGTGGCAGGACGTGGTTGGGACGTGCTGGAAGTGTGGGGTTCGTCTCCAAGCCACTTGGTAGAGGACGCCTGCGTAAGGGCCTGGGCAGGCCACGTCCAGGAAGGGCAGGGCTCCCAGACCAAAGGCACCGGCCTCGGGCTCCACCTCCCGGAGGAGCTCAGCCAGGAGGACAGTTCCTTGACTGCATTTTACTCAGTGGAGTCCCACAAAGTGAGGAAAGGGGCCCAGGATTCAGTTTGTGTGACAGACAGGACTGAGGAGCGCTTGCCCGTCTGTTGCTGCAACGGCCCACCTGGCCACCTTGACCTGGGCCTCCCGTGTCCCCACGTCTGTCGACTGCAGTCTAAGCCGCTGTCAGGAGCGTACCCCAAAACACGGAGCCACAATGCTTGGGAGTTTCTTTCTGTCCATGGGAAGCTCTGGGCAATGCCCCATGCACGCAGGGGCTCTGGCCGCTCCCTTCTGCCCAGGCCACCCCTTTGGGCCCCTCAGCTTCCCACACAGGCCTGGCTGGGCCTCCACCCTCCCTGGGGCCTCCCTGCCCCGTTTTCTGCCTCTGTCCGGGACGGCTCGCTCCTAGTGCCCTGGCCGTGCTGGCACCCAGGCACTGCCCCACTGTGTGTCCAGCCGCGTCCTCGGCGCGGAAGGGTGGTGTGTCTCGCGCACACACACCTGTGAGCACGTTGACGCCAGAGCAGTGCGATGTCTGCCGCCTGGATCCCTGGGCACGACCTCTCGTGTGCAGACAAACTTTGTACCAAAATGCCTCAAAACATTTTAATAGAATCGATCAAGCAGTCGTTGGGGTTCTGGCGACGAGGCTCCCAGCACAGGCGCTGCCTGCGGCGCGGTGGGAGGGGCATTTTAAGGCACATGATTTTGTGATCAGAATCACACAGCACATGATTAGGGTTACATCCACAAAATTAACACACAGTTTCACACTCATAACTTAAAGTACATTTCTAGTTTTGATAGAATCCGTTAAATTTCCTTTCACAATAGAAGATCAATAATACACAGTATATTGAACACTGTAACAAAATTATTTTCAAGAAAACACAGAAGTGAGAAATGGTGATTTCCTAAATTTGTGTACTTTATAGTCTACCACAAAATGGGCCAGAGTTCAATATTAAATATTCTTTCCTAATAAAAATGTTTACAACAGTTTTCTTCAGGAAATACATTCACAAGACTTTGTTTACATTCAGTTTACAGTAGTGACGAGAACAGGGAGAATTCTCGGGTATGAAATGTGTCAGCAGTGCTCAGGTTCGGATGCCATGTCCTCTGCAGCGTGAAATGCGGGCTCTGGGGCTCGGGCTCCCTTCTCTGGATCTCTGGTTCCGTTGCATCTGTGCCTCGCTGTGCGGGTCTCATGCACATGGGACCCTGCCTGCCCGCCCTCCCGACACCAGCACCAGTGACCAGCCGGGCGAGGTGCCCGCAGACAGCCCCGCGGCGCTCACTGCCTCGCTCTCTGCTGACTTCGGCGCCTCTGGGCATCGGGTGCAGAGGGACCGGAACTGCCCGAGAGGTTTTCTGGACTCAGGTTCTGACTCTGCAGCTGGAAATCGGATCCAGGGCCCAGTGGTCCAGGTGAGGGGTCAGCCAGCTGGAGACACCAGCCACTGTGCTGTGGCCGCTGCACAGAGCTGTCTGTGCTGCCACCAGGCACGGGCAGGAAGCCGGAAGGTCGCGGCCTCACTCCCTGCAGCAGCGCCGACGGGCCTGCCTGGGGCTTCTCGCAGTGCCCACCGGCGCCGGGCAGGACCCGGCCTGCTGGAAGGGGCCTGACCGTGGGGCCGCAGCTCAGCATGGAGGGCACGGAGCTGGCCTGGGGAGTCCGGGGGGCCGGCGGTTGCCGACTGGGTAGGCTGCATTTGTGCTCAGAGTAGATTAAAGTGGTTGCAAAGTGTGGAGAACGACTACTGAAAACCAAGAGCCACTGCCTGACTCTGGAACGGGAGGAGCAAAGGGACCCCAGGCAGGGACAGCTCCTCCGAGGCAGGCGCCAGAGAGAGGTGGTTGTGTTGGTGAGTAAACCCAGAGTGCCTGTTCTCACTTGTTCTTCTCGACAGTACAGCTACGAACAGGAAACAGTACGCCTTTCCCATCCATGTGCGATATTAAAACAACACAAACTGCAAATAACTCCTCTTTACCTGTGACTGCTTTGAGAACATAAACTGCCAAAACAGGATCATAAGACACGAATAGTTTCATTTTCCTGAGCAAGGAGCTGTGAGTCTGGCCTGTTTTAGGAACGACTAGGAGTGTCCTCAGCCCGCTGTCCTCAAACAAAACCCTAAGCGCGGGCAGGTTGGAAGTGAACCACAGGTTGACCCTTCAGGACTGTGTCTGAGGAGCAGACGGTGGCAGAAGAGCTAGACTCAGCCCTGCACCCCAGAACAGCCCCACGGTGGTCTCACTCCAGAGGACGGGTGCCCTGTCCAAGGCTTGTCCCTGAAACCTGGCATGGATAGGAGGGGTCCAGGGCCCACAACAGGCCCAAGGTCTCAGCCAAGTCCTCCCTGGGGGGCGGTGAGACCCTCCTGCCCGCTGGGCTCTCCCCTGCTGTGGTTAAGGGGCCTTATGGACTGGCTGACTTGGAAGGAGCTGCCGCCCGGCGAGTTCCCCACCCCTCCAGGCCACCTCTGGCCCAGCCTCAGGGTGAGGCGGCATAGCTCAGGCCAGAGACCTCGTCTTTGGGGATGGGGCAGTGACCGGTGCCCAGGGGCCAGCACCCCAGACTTGGGCACATGCAGGACCTGACTTGGGGTGAAAAACAAGTGCTGGGCTCTAGAGTTTAAACACAAAAATGACGGGCAAACAAAAGCTTCCTGCAGCTTTACCTACAGTCCCTGCGGTGACAGGTAGTTCACGGAACTGGCAAGTGGACATGAAAATACCACGTGGGCCTGGACGCCGGGCCTGCCGATTGTGCAGAGGGGTCGGGACCCTGAGTTCTAGTGGCCCAGGATGTGCAAGAACCAGGCTCGCCCCTGACATCCCTGGAGGGGGCTTTGGAGAGAGTGGAACCGTCGGTTGGTGTCGCGTTAGGCAAGTCTCATTTCGTGTGGGTCTCGGTTTCCCCGGCAGTGATGTACAACACACAAGGTGCACGGAGCAGGCGCCGGGCCCCCAGGACCCTCGCTGCTGTCCTGAGTTGGGCGGCAACATCGCAACACCCAGTGCGGCTTGGTTCCAAACCGGGACAGGCGGACCCGAGGGGGAGCACCTGCCCAACCTCCGAAGCCCGGGAGGCTGGGCCGCAGCCCCTGCAGGCCTGACAGCAGAGCGGTCGGGCCCAGGGATGGCGCCCCTGTGGGGGGTGGGGGCGAGGGCAGAAGGACCCCCGGGGTGCGGAAGGAATGGGGGGCGCGGGAGGATCCCGGGGGGCGGTGCCGTGGGCGGGAGGAGTGGGGCCCCCCAAGGACCCCGGGGGTGCGGGGGCGAGGCGGGAAGCCCCGGGGCGGGACCCGGTCACAGCGGCGTCTCCTCCTGTTCCAGCGCGTGCGGCGGCGCGTGGCACGAGGCCGGCAGCGACGCGAGCTTGAGGAGCGCGGGGCGGCGGCGCGCGCGGGGCCGCTGGAACGAGCGCCGGCTGTGCACGCGGCGCGCCGCCGCCGACCGCGCGTGCGCACTCGGCAGCCCCCGGCGCTCCGGCCCCTCCCCGGGCTCGCCGGGGGTCTGCGCGGGCGGGGCGGGGCTCGGGGCGCGCGGCCGCGGGAGGCGCGCGGGCAGCGGGGGCTTCTCGGCGGCGGCGGGCGGCCCGTGGCGCGGGGACGTGCGTCCGGTCAGCGGCGTGTCGGAGCCGGTGTCACCTGAGGACGACGGGGCGTCAGCGACGCGGCCAGCGCTGGCCGGTCCCCGGCCTTGTGCAGACCGCGGGGACGTAGCTTCTTCCCTCGGCCGGCGGCTCCCGGGGTCCCCTGCCCTTCCCGCCACCGGGGGCCCGTCCACTGGGGTGCGCGAGTCGCGGGGCGACGGCAGCCGGAGCCACTGCACGTCCCCAATGGTCACGTCGGTGGCTGCGCGAGCCCCGGGACAGATTCAGCCCGGGCGCACGGCACCCTGCCCCGGGGACCTCAGGACTCAGGTGGCGCCCAGGCGAGAAGGGAAAGACCAGAGTCCAGAGCAGAAGCGGGGACAGGCAGAGCAGCAGAAGCAGCGGGAGAGGCTGGCCCCGGTGTCGCTGCCCACAGCCAGACAGCAGTGGGACCACGGAGGCACGTCAGCCGCACCATCCCTGCCAGTCTTTCCTAAAGGCCCTACCAGAAGTGAAGGGTGGGATACAGGTGTCCCCCAGAGGAAAAAACCTGTTCCTGACTTGCTGGCCGCCCTGCCTCCCCCACGCCTCACTCTCACCCCTCCTCCCACAGGCCCTACAGGCCCCCAAAGGAAACCTGAAATGACCCACACCTGCTCCAGGTGGGCTGAGCCTTCCTCCTTGCAGAATAAGTGGGACAGCACAGGCCCTCCCACCTCTGTCCCCTCCCTCCCTCTTCTGGACCTCAGCAGGTCGAGAGGCCGGCAGGCTAGGTCAGCAGGCCAGGGCCCTGTCTGTGTGGCCAGCCCCCCTGCAGAACCCTCGGCTTCTCCCCTGGACTGACTTCTGCCACCCGAACCCTTACAGGGCCCGGGGCCTTTGGGGGGAAAAGACACCCCCTCCCCTGGGGCCCAGCCCTGCCAGCTCTGTTCTCAGTTCCCTGTGAGCTCAGGAGTCAGCTTCATGGTGTGACCACACAGGTCCAGCATAGTTTGAGACCAGACTGACACTCTAGCGCACATCCTCAGAAGACAACCTGCTAAAGTAAGTCAGACGCCCGGACAGCCCCGTGTCTGGGCTGTGAAGCGTGTCCTGCAGCCGACAGGCTCTAGAAGGAGAAAGAGCAGCTGCTGGAGAGAGTGAAAGTTCAGTCCAGGCAGAGGAGGCCTGCAGGAAGGAGCTGAGAGAGAGCAGGGTTAAGCCATTACATGTGCGTAGAGTCGGGGGGCGCCGCGGGGGGCTGCTCCTCGGAGACTTCAGGCAGCAGGAAGGAGTCCACCGACTTGTTGCTCAGGCGGAAGGGCGACAGGCGGCGGAAGTTGTCGGGGGAGTGGGGGATCTGCAGGCGGGCCCTCTGGGAGGGCACCACCGTCTCCCCGGGAGACAGCCACGGGGGCACCCTGGCCAGGACACTCGGGTCCAGGTCCTCGTCCGGAGAAAACACAGGGTTGTCAATTCCTAGGAGAAAGGGCAGCGGCTGGTCAGCCTCCTGGGAGCAGCCTGGGCAGTGGCAGAAGTGGACACCACTGTGGGCTCGGACACCACTGTGGGCTGGTCCTGCGGCTGTCACCTGTAAGTTCACCTGCAAGGTTACCTGAAAGGTTAGAGTCACAAGCCTTTCGGGTTGCAGGCCCTTCACCCCAGCTTTCCCACCGCTCTGTGGCCCCACACCCTGCAGGTGGCGCAGGTAACGCCCCCTCCTCAGGGCAGAGGCCCTGCCATGGCCAGGACGCCAGGACAGCCTCTCCCTGGGAAGCGTCCTCCAGTCGGCTGCGGGCACCGTGGGGGGCAGTCTCTCCAGGACCCCACATCCCTGCCCAGTGACCGAGCTGCCCCCACAACCTCCACCCATGATGTGCACCGCCCACCTGCGGGGGAGTCCGAGGCGGTGTCCTTGGTGACGTTCGCCAGGAACTCGATGCCCCCACTGGTCTCCTCAGCATCGTCAAGGGCATCCTCGGGGTCCGAAAGTTCAAATTCTAATGGAGGGCAACACAAGGGAGCCTAGCTGGGTTGAGGCTGAGCTGGTCCAACACCCTGGGCTGGTGTCAAGTATGCCCGAGGGCCTGTCACACGGCCACCATGCAAGCAGCATCCAGAGGCTCTGTGGAGGCAGGGCCAGGGGCAGCAGGGACCACAGGCCAGCAGGGAGGGCTGAGGAGGGGCCCTCGCTGGGGTCCCTCCCCCAGTGGCTTAGGCACAGGTGGTGACAGGGACGCGTGTGCAGCCAGCCTCAGGAGCGAGGGCTGCAGCCTCCCGGGTGGGATGAGCAGGGAGCAGGCTACAGGGCGGGGTCCTGTGCACTGGGGGAGGGGCTCCCCGTGTCCCGCAGGGCCAGCCTGTACCTTTCTCCTGAATGGTGAAGCTGTGCACGGAGCTCTCGGTGGGCAGCTTCCCGTTGGGAATACTGCTGTTCCTCTGCGGAGCAAACACGGAGCTCACGGATGCGGATCTTGCACCCTGCACCCCTCCCAGAGAGCAGGGTGGGGCCCAAGTCTCCAGCTCCAGACCCCCAGCCTCCCAGCGTCTCCCCGCATGGGGTGGGTGGGGGCCCTGGGTGCAGGGTGGCTGCGGCCCGCACCCGTTTCTGGGCGCGCTCCCTCTTGTACAGTTTGACCGCCTTCTTGTTCTGGTTTATGCCCAGCTTGGCCGACTTGAAGGACTCCAGGCGCTTCCGCATGGTCCTGTGGAAGATCTCCTTGTCCTGCTTCTCATCCTCAGTGGGAGTCAGCTCGTGCCGGCTGTAGAGATGCTTGTACTGGGGGGACAGGGACAGGGATCGCCACAGCTCAGGATGCGGCGGGGCACCCCAACCTCAAACCCTCCTGCTGCCAGAGCTGATCACGGGGTCGGGGGGAGCACCACCAGGGCTCTGTGCAGACCCCCAGCCCTGACCCCACCTCCTGCCGCGGCTTGTACAGGTACTGCTGCAGCGTGTGGTGGGTGACCATGTCCTCCGTGTCCCGGATGCTGCGCCGCCGCTGCTCCAGGGACTGCATGTCCAGACACACCGCACTGACGTTCTCCCTCCTGCGTGGGGAGCAGCGCTGAGCCCCAGGTAATGTGCGATGGGGCCTCCTGCCTCCCCTCACCTTCCTGTGGGTCTGCACCTGCCCAGGGCTTGGGCCCCAGGACACCTGGACACGATGACACCTGGACACTTGGGCACCAAGGCATCTGGACCTGGGCACCTGGACACGGTGACACCTGGACACTTGGACACCAGGGCACCAGGACAAATGGGCAGCTGGACACCTGGGCACTAGGACACATGGACACCAGGACACCTGGGCACCAGGACAAATGGGAAGTTGGACACCTGGAGACCAGAACACCTGGACCTTGGCACCAGGGCACCAGGACAAATGGACACCTGGGCACTAGGGCACCTGGACACCAGGCCACCTGGGCACTGGCACACCTGGACACTAGGACAAATGGGCACCTAAAGACCAGGACACCTGGACACAGGACAAATGGACACCTGGGCACCTGGACACCAGGACAAATGGACACCTAGACATCAGGACACCTGGGCACTTGGACACCTGGACAAATGGGCATCTGGGCACCTAGACATCAGGACACCTGGGCACTTGGACACCTGGACACCAGGACAAATGGGCAGCTGGGCACCTAGACATCAGGACACCTGGGCACTTAGACACCTGGACACCAGGACAAATGGGCAGCTGGGCACCTAGACATCAGGACACCTGGGCACTTGGACACCTGGACACCAGGACAAATGGGCATCTGGGCACCTAGACATCAGGACACCTGGGCACTAGGACGCCCGGGTACTAGGACACCTGGACACCAAGACCCCTGGACATACGGGCACCAGGGCACTAGGACACCTGGCCGACTCCTTCTCTCCTCTGGGCTTAGCCTGACCCCAGAGGCCTCGAAGGCCTCTTGTTTAAGTTTGACCCCCCCATCCGTCTTCACCTGTTCACTCCAGAACCCTGGCTGTGAAACCCCGGGTGCCGCCCACCACCTCTTCCCAGCGTCTGCACACCTGTGCTGATGGTGGATGTTCAATAAGACCTGGCCGTAGCTGAGGGCCTGGGGCCAGTGGGGCAGCAGACACGAAATTGGGACCAGCCCAGGCCTTTCCCAGCTGGGGCAGACAGGTCAGTCCCCAGGCCCCAGCCTGCTGCGTCCTCCCCCCCCCCATGCCCTCCCTGTGTCTTGCGTCACTGTGACATGGACGTGATCTCGCTGCTGCCTGAGGGAGGGGACGCCTGGCCCCCTCCTGCACCCCCTGGGGCACCCAGGCCGGGGCCCCGTCACCCCTGTTAGGACTCTCAGGTCCCCAAGGGCCTGGGGAGGTGCCCGTCAGGCGCCCGCTGTGCCGCAGAAGGCTTCGCCGTGGACACGTACAGCAGGTAGGAGACGGAGGCCTCCACGGTGGACGGGCGTGGCGTGCTGAAGTCCACGTTGACCATGTTGTCGGTGCTTGGGGAGCGGATAAAGGCCAGGGACCCGCGGCGCTCGCCCTGCCGTAAGAGACAGCCCGGTCAGCGCCCGGGGCCAGGCCGCAGGCAGCAGCTGCCCGCACAGGGTGGAGCTCTGGGGAGGGCCTGGCCAGCCCTCTAGGGACGACAGAACAGGCTGCGTGGTAGCAATAAAACCTCCTACTGCGCGCGGGGAGGTGTCTGGGGAGCTACCGATACCACGGAATTAGGAAGGCGGCTCCTGGCCGCAGACTCCAAACCCCTGTCCTCATTCCCCAGCCTCCTGCCTGTGACTGAGCTCCCCGCAACAGAGAGATGGACAGCAGAGTCCCCGTGGTGGAGGGCTGTCCTCTGACGCTGCCCACAGGACAGTAGGGCGTGAGGCCCACGGGGGAGCACAGGCCAGGGAGCCAGGGTGCCCGGGACAGACAGGGCAGGGAGGGGCCTCACTCTGTTGCCCAGACTGGGCTCAAGCGATCCTCCTGCCTCAGCCTCCCAGAGTGCTGGGGTGACAGGCATGAGCCACCGCGCCCTGCCTGTGACTGATGCACGAGGGCAAACGCAAGGGCAGGTGGAGCTGCGGGTAGTAACCCACGGGGCTGTGCCCCCCACCAGTAGGACACTAGGAGAAAGCAGGTGACCAATGGGACGGGCATCCAGGTGAGTCTGATGCCAGGACGCACCACCTCAGGTGTGATCTGAGCAGGATGCATGGACTCGGTGCTCTGCACGTGAGGTGAGCCCATGGTCGTGTGTTGTGGGCAAAGCACGTTCGTCAAGGCTGGTGGTGCAGAGGGCAGGCTTCAGCCCTGCCCAGCACCCACATCACCCACGTGGGGGATAAAGGAGCGTCTCAGGAGGAAGCATCAGGCAGAGGGGAACCGCCCGGGGCTCCAGGCCTCACCAGAGACTCCCAGCCCACCCCACTCCCACCTTCCACGCAGGCTCCGAGTCCACAAGGGGGGCCACAGCCACGGAAGGCGGAGTATTTTGCATCAAACTTTGTTAACCCAGGTCGGCGGTGAGGACAGCAATCCTTCCAATAGCTTCCGTCCCGTGTGTGTCTCAGAGTGTGGTTGGGGGTTTATGGGTGGAACGTGGTCCAGGAAGTCGATGGTGTAGGACCCCCCGACCCCGGCTCTGCCAGGAGGCCCCTTGTCACGTGCACGACCCGGCCATGGGCTGCACGTCTGGGGAGAACCAGCCCCGGTGGGGCTGGGATCACCTTTTCCTGAGTTAACCGTCGTCCCGACTCCCATGGGCCCCCAGCGCGAGGATCCATGGGGTTCAAAGCCCGTCCCTTCCCCCCCAGGGGAGCACAGACCCCGCTGGACCTGGGGCTCCCAGCTGGCCAGGCCCTGCCCTGCAAGCAGGAGTTGCAGTCGCCAGGGGAGGTGGAGTCGCTACAGCTGCCCGCCAGGCCGTTGGGGCCAGAGCTCCCGGAGGGGGCTGAGGACCACCCTGCACTGGAGGTGGGGGCTGGCTGCTGGGCTGGGGGGGACGGCCTGGCCAGGTCAGCCTCTGACATTTGGCGGGAACCGTGTGCCTGGAGAAGGTGGGCACCTTGGGCCAGCCTCGGGGGCAACACTCTGTCCATGGGTGGGGACGTCCCTGCTGCTTCCAGTCTGTGTGCACGCATGTGGTATGTGTGCATTCACATGCCTGTGCATATGTGCATGTTGGGGGCCTGGCCTCAACTCTCAGCCCGCCAGCACCGCAGTGTCTGGAGAGGGTCCTAGAGGCTCTGTGCCTCAGTCTCCTCCAGGGAGGGAGCCGTGACGTGGCCTGTTCCCAGGGCATTCTCGAGTCTCACGTGACCTGGGCAGGTCACCGAGGATGGCACGGTGCTCCCGGCCTGCCCTCCACCACCCACAGCCCGGACCAGGGCGGGCCACGGCGTGCCCAGCAGAGCGAGTGGCGGTGCCCAGTACCTCGGCCACGTAGCTGATGGCATCCTTCAGGTTCAGCTCGTGGAAGACGTTCAGGATCCGGTCCCGGGACTTCTGAGCTGACTGTCTCATAAGGACTTTGCTGAGGAACCTCCTGTCGAAGTTGGACCACCTGGGGAGAGACGGCACAACGTGGCTCGTGGGGAGGTGCCGCTGGGTCGTGGGCTGGCCACTGCACCCCCTTTCTCCCTGGATTTTCTTTGCTGCAACGACCCCAGCGGAGCCTCAGCCCCGCGCCGCGCAGTCTCACGCTCTGGGTGTCTTTCTGTTTGACGGCTGTTGTCACTAGAACGTCCCTTTCTCATCTGCTGCCACGTTGTGAGCAGCTTCCAAGAGGTCACGTCCCTTAGGTGGCGTCAGGACGGGGGTGCTGGGACCGGTCAGGGCTGTGGCTACGGGCGGGGACGTGTCAACTGCACAGAAGGAAAGGCCTGTGGGGGGTGCGGCCCCCGCGGAACTCTCAGCCGTCGGGACAGTGAGCGGCTAAGTGTGGTCGTCTTGCTCTAACAGAGCTGGAATCTTCCCTGGCTGTTCGGGTCAAGGTGGCCTGGCCGGGCTTAACAGGGAACTTGGGGGACCCGGGGCAGGGAGGTCCTGCCCTTCCCAGAGACGGATGAAGCCGCAGAGGCGAGGGTAGACGAGGCCCCATGGGCTCGTGGAATTGCACCGAGACACCACGTGTCCCTTCCACCGACTGCGCCCGGCCCCCGACCACCGGTGCTCTGCGCAGTCAGCCAGGACTTCGAGGCTAGTCAAGGCCAGGCCTCCTGAACCCAGCGGCCCCTCAGAGACGTGGGGTTGGGGACCCCCCAGGCACCTCGGAACCAAGTCACAGAACCCAGCAGGGCTCTGCTCCACGGAAACCACAGGCACCTTCTGGGTGTTTGGAGGAATTAGTTCATGAACAAGAACCAAGCATGAATTTTAGGTGCTTTAGTTACTAGATTTCTTATAATTCTAAGCATCAAATGTATTTTATAATAAAATATGAGTAGACAATTTCAGTTTCATAGACAAAATAATTTCACATTTTGACTAACACACCTTTCCTCTGTTATAATAAAATATGGGTAGACAATTT
>CAUYPO010045953.1:0-14433 GCA_963574435.1 Cheirogaleus major
ATGCCTAACAGTGCTTTTGCTGGATTGAATGGTATTTCTATTTTTAGCTCTTTGGGGTATCTCCAAATTCTTTTCCACAAAGGTTGTACTAATTTGCAGTCCCACCAGCAGTGTAAGAGTGTTCCTGTCTCTCCACATCCTTGCCAGCATTTGTTGTTTTGGGATTTCTTGATACAGACCAATCTCACTAGGGTTAGGTGATATCTCATTGTGGTTTTGATTTGTATTTCTCTAATGATTAGAGATGTTGAGCATTTTTTTTATGTTTGCTGGCCATTATTCTCTCTTCTTTTGAAAAATTTCTGTTCACTTCCGTTGCCCATTTATTGATGGAGTTGTTTCATTTTTTTCTTGCTGATTTTTTTAAGTTCTAGATAGATTCTTGTTATAAGCCCTTTATCAGATGTGTAGAGAGCAAATATTTTCTCCCATTCTGCTGGCTGTCTATTCACTCTAATGATAGTTTCCTTGGCTGTGCAAATAAGCAGCATGTACCTTTATACATGTCTAGATCATTGTCAAGCTAAACAAAACTTCACAGTTTCCAGGAAGTAAACTTAACTATAGTTGATGTCAACTTAAAACCAATGGGTTTTGTGAAAGCAATCAAGTACCAAAGTCAGAGGTGTAAACAGGCTGTCACTTTAGTGCCATGAGATATGACCTCATTTGGTGCAACTATGTGTATTTTTAAAATGGCTGTAGGCAAGTGAATACTTCATGACATTATCTCAACCACATAGAGAAATGGACATGTGTAGTTGCTCAAGAAAAATGAGTAACTAACAACTGAGTACACATACTTATTTCTCTGAGTGTAAGTCAGTAAGAGTATAAGTTCCCAGAGGGCAAAAATTAGCTCACAGTTATTTTTCCCCATAACAGTATGAACGGGTGATTGTGGTAAGGGGTCAATAAACATGATTTGAATGAATAAAGAGAAATTTAAAAAATAATGAAATAAAATAAATACTTAAAAAAATAAAATAAAGAGAATATTGGAAAGGTGTTAACCTTTAGTAATCACTAACTTCTTTATAAAACTCAGTTTCTCACTTATAATATGAGGAAAATAATATGTGTTGTCAACTTCACAAGGTTATGTTTATTTGGTCATTCATTCCTAAAGCATTTATTGAACACTTACGTTTCAGGCCTTTGCAGTAATTAATAAAATAATATTCCTGCTTTTATGAATTTATTGATGGTTAACATGTAAACAAAAAGAATAATAAAATACTGGGTTCTGTAGACCACTGTATGGTGAGTTATTTCCTGACTATGTTGCAGAGTTTGGGTTGTATACTAAGTGAGATGAGAACCTATTGAAGAATTTTAAGTAGCAGAATGATAGGATATGATTAATGTCTTAAAAGGGTCTATCCGACTGCTGGGTAGAGAACTGACTGTCAGGAGGTAGGCACCATGTAATGTAGGCCTTGTTAGCCAGGATATGGCTAGAGTGAGGAACATAAAATATAATGAATCTGGCAGGATTTTGTAGATATGTAGAATACAAATCTTATTTTTCCAAAGGATAAATATTTGATTATAGCAGAATTTTTTTCCACATCCTGACAGGACTAATGGGAAAGCTGCTCAAAGCAAATCACTTAGGCAACAGTATGGTCCATCAAGTAATGTTATAGATAATCTTCCCTTTTCATTCAAAGTCCCTGATATAAGAAACTTGAACTACCAGGGCTGATTTTCAGATGGTATGCACCAGTACAGCTATGCCAGTTGTTAAAATATTGAAATATTCTGTAATATGTCTATATTTACTAGTAAATAACCACTGCACTGAGCCTCCTAAATGTCCTCCTCCCTTCTGGTCTCATTCTAGCCATGTTAAGCCCACCTCAGATATCCCCAAAACTCCCAACAAGCCATCAACTAAAGTCTCAATGCAGAGGCAGGAGCCCTTTGGAGCACTGTACCAAGGCTATGGCCCAAGTTCATTCTGATTAGTCGATTTAGGTGTCATGCCAGTCTTAGAATGTTTTAAATATCAAAATGTGTGCTACTGTGTTCCTCCAACATGGAGGCATAACTGTGACCTTTTATCCTTATCCTATATACCTCTCTTCCTTCTCCAGTGATACTCATGTCATTTCCTTCAGTAAGCCAAAAAGATTCCCCTACCTCCCACTTCCTCAGGGCCTCTGCACCTGCAATTCCTAGAAAATTGTTTCTCTCTACTTACTCTTCACAAATTTGGCCCCACCTCCATCAGATCCACTTCTCAGTTAGGTTTTCCCAAGCCACTTTGGTCAAGCTAGGTTTAATCATTTTGCATTATCTGTCTCTGTTTTGTATCCTTCCTCACACTAATAGCATTTGTAATTATTTTGCAAACTTATTTATTTGTTTTGGATTTCTCCTGCATGAGTGTGTAAGGTCCATAAAAGCAGGCACAGTGACTATCATTTTATTCCCAGTGCCTACTATAATATTTGGAATATATCAGGCACTCAATAAATGAATTTGTCTTAATTCAGGCTGCTATAACAAGAACAATATAGACTGGGTGGCTTAAACAACAAATATTTATTTGTCACAGTTATGGAAGTTCTAAAATCAAAGATCAGGTTGCCCACAGGTGATCAGGTTCAAAGATCAGGTGGTCAGGTTCTGGCAAGGGCCCTCATTCAGCCCATAGCAGAATCTTTTATTATCAAATCACGTTTTTATACTTCAACTCTTTAACTTGATATTCAATTCTTTTTCCCAAAAAGTCTCCAAGTCTCTCACTATAGATTATATTTCTTCCTGGAGAGAATGTGTTCCATTGCTTTGTACTATGCTGCAGATCATGATGCTCTGCTCATAGCTCTGATCAGGGAGAAGAAAATTTCTCAACAGCTTAAAGAAAAATTGGAGAAGAGGTTTTATTACATCTGTTTAGAATGGATTATTAGAATTAACGGGTAGGTAACTCATCCAATTCTCTTATTTTACAGATGAGGAAATTGAGGCACAGAAAAAGTGTGGTATTTATTGGATGTTACTGACATATTTTTTATGTGGTGTCTGCTACATGCCAGCCTTGCAATAGATGTCATGGATATGAATATGAATAACATATAGTTTTACTTTCATTAACGGTTTAACTCTTTCCCCATATCTTTGTAACTAAATCATTGACTTTGAAATTTGACTATCTAAAATTCCCTAGCAAAGTGTGCAAATGAAATATTTGTTACAGTACGCTGAAAAATATAAAATGTGATGTAACTGAGGCATACTTATTATAAAATTCATTTGTCTGGCAATCATATGGCAAGTAGAATGGTGTAGTGCTATACTAATTGGGTCAATTCCTTTCTCAGATATCCTACTTAAGACCAGGGGAAACTCATGTTTTAAATTTTCCCTTTGAATTTTGGGTAGGGCTTTTTTCTATTTTAGCATATTATGGGAGTACAAATGTTTAGGTTACGTATATTGCACTTGACACACCCACCCACCGAGTCAGAGCTTCAAGCCTGCCCATCCCCCAGATGGTGCACATTGCAATCATTATGTATGTATATACCCATCCCCTCCTCCCCCCTCCCATCTGCCTGATGCCCAATAAATGTTATTCCTATATGTGCACTTAGGTGTTGATCAGTGAAACCAATTTGCTAGTGAGTACATGTGGTGCTTATTTTTCCATTCTTGGGATACTTCACTTAGTAGAATGGGTTACAGCTCTATCCAGGAAAATACAAGAGGTGCTATATCACCATTGTTTCGTATAGCTGAATAGTCCTCCATGGTATACATATACCACATTTTATTAATCCACTCATGTATTGATGGGCACCTGGGTTGTTTCCACATCTTTGCAATTGTGAATTGTGCTGCTATAAACATCCGAGTGAAGATGTATTTTATATAGAATGTCTTTTGTTCTTTTCAGTAGATACCCAGTAATAGGATTGCTGGATCAAATGGTAGGTCTACTTGTATCGCTTTAAGGTATCTCCATATTGCTTTCCACAGAGGTGGCACTAGTTTGCAATCCCACCAGCAGTGTATGAGTGTTCCATCTCTCTGCATCCATTCCAACATTTATTGTTTGGGGACTTTTTGATAAAGGTCATTTTCACTGGAGATAAGTGATATCTCATTGTGGTTTTGATTTGCAATTCTCTGATGATTAGAGATGTTGAGAATTTTTTTATATATGTTTGTTGGCCATTATTCTGTCTGGGTGGGGCTTTTTGATCATCCTTTTCCTGATCGTTAAAGACACCAAAATAGGATACTTTCAACCAATTCCTTGATGACTGACTTTACATATCCTTATCAGATATACACAACTTTGGCCTATACCACACACTCTTCTGACAGAGCCATATATTGGTTCAATGATCAACTCTAGCTTTCTGAATCTGGTTTACTCCATAAAAGGAAAAGAAAGGGAACTGTAATGCCGAAAAGACTGACATTGAACCAGGGCATTCTGCTGTTAACCTTTGACCCCAGGATGCAGGGACTCTAATTTTATTATATTTAATAATACAAATTTTAAGTGTTTCTATAAACTGTAGGTGAAAAAATGGCTAAAAACAAATAAAATAAGAAGTCAAATCTGATTACTTTCTATCAAGACCTAGTTTCGTAGAAGGAAAGTATAGACAAGAAAATTATGCTTATTTTATGAGTAAAAATAATAATGTGCACACGACTTTTTAGAAACAGCCAAATCCCCCAAATAAAAATATATAACAGTTGTCATACACACACCTTGATCACCAAAAGGCTGTGTGTTGTTTTAAAAATTAACATAACTCCTGGGTAAAGTTGCTTTATGTAGACAGTGTGAATCAAAACACCTATAACTGCAAGGCATTGATATATCCTGCCATATTTTTGTGTGACAATCCCAAAATCTAATGGAACTGTACTTTCCTTACCAAAATCTTTGGAAAATATTGTCTGTCAAACCAAACCAAACCAAAATATAGGAAAGCAAGAATAAACTTCAGAGTAATATTTGGGATACTAGGCATTATTGCATCAAATTTTTCATTTACTGAATTTAATCAGAAAGACATTTAAAGACTTAGTAATTTCCTACTAAGGCATACTAATCTCCTTTTAAATAAGTCATGCCTTATACTGTAAAATTTCAAATCTGGCTCAGTTTTATAATTGCCTGAACCTGAAATCTAATGAATTTTATCCAAAATTGGATATTTGGATAAATAAATGGATTATTTTAGGGTCTAGAATTTTATTCATTATAGCAATGTTTGACAAAACTCATTACAAAAGTCATTTGGAGCAAAAATTCTCTGCAGCTGACTATGTTGTATGATAGTGTTTATGTGTATGTGTGTGTGTGTATGTGTGTGTGTATTAAATAGGCCAGATTTCATTCTATTTATCTTTTACTTTTGTTCAAGAAAAGTTTCCTTTTAATTGCAGAAAACTACCTGTTGAAAAGTTATAGAAAGAAAAAAATTGCTCAAAGAACTTTTGGGTCATCATTTTTCCTGTAGGGAGCAGAAAGAGAGAAATGCAGGCAGTCCTGTTGTCATGTATATCTAATAAATTTCTGGATAAATCAAAGCCATGGAAGGGCAAATAATGCAAAGGCAAGGGTCAGGTTCTGAAACATTTTTATATTATTTCAATTTCTGATTCCAGGCTTAATCAGAGTATCACCTGGATCAGAAGCAGTGAAATTAAACTGAAGGTAAGGCAAATTATGACTTTTCTTCAATGAGTAGCAAGCACCATTCAAGCCCGTCAGATTCTGAAGTGCCAAAGATCTACATCCTGTTTCCTGTGTTTCAATATCTGTGGCTTTGTGCACGTGAATGACTTGTCCTTAGAGTCCAGGCTGTATTTAGAACACAAGTAATGCTTAAGTCTTTTATATCACGCAACTCCTATAGGTGGAAAAAATTTTCTGGACTATCTTTTTTCATTCTTATAATTCAATGAGGGAGAAAAACCACATTAACATTTTAACCCATATATACATTTACCGTAAAACACCTGTAAAATAAAATAGCTTAAGATAAAATAGTGTATTATAGACATCTACTTTTTAAATTTCAGAATATTACAGGGGTACAAACACTTTGGTTACATATATTGACTTTGCATTGCCCAAGTTAGAGCTATAAGTGTGCCCAACTCCCAGTCATCACTCACTGTACCCATTAGGTGTGAATTTACCCATCCTTTTCTCCCCACCCACCTTCCTGATGCCTTATGAATGTTACTTCCATATTTGCACATAAATGTTGGTCAATTAGTACCAATTTAATGATGAGTACATGTGGTGCTTGTTTTTCCATTCTTTTAATAAAAAGAAGAGTGGTATATGAATTATAGAATTGATTATAGAATTTTTGTACTTCCCAATGCCAAATTATTTAATGTTTCTCTTGAACTTTTTTTTATTGATACACGTGGGATTTTTTCATCTCCAGTAGAACAAATCATACATGAAGACCCATTGATCTCTAGATCTGCCTTTTCTTCATACCATAAAAAGATGCTACCCTAAGCAATGTCAATGAATTTTATTTGCAAGATATAAATATAAATATAATTTCAACATCTGTTCATTCTCTATACTCACCCCCACCCTCACCAATAAAAATGATTAAATGTGACATCTGTATGTAGAAAGGGATAGATTATAAATCTAAGCCAGTATTTTATTTATCCCCACATTCTGTTCCTTGTTCCTAGAGTCATATTTCTGTACACAGTCAGGAATAGCTTGGTTTCTAGAAGTGGGTGAAAATAATTATAAGGTATCGGAGTTAGAACTAGAGCTGATCATCAAGGTGTATCAGGCCCTGTCAGTTTCTACCTGTTCCTAGCTACTTCTCTCTACAGGTACAAAAGAACTTTAAACTGTAAGCTCAACCCTGTTCAATATATTAGTAGTAGTAACCCATTATCACAGGTAGAATCTAGAACTAGTTTTCTTATTTTCAGTCCTATAGCTACTATTCTTATACTAAATTCTGGGCCCCCACAAGCCCTCCAAAATGCTTATCTTCCTTCATGTAACCTTCTTCCACCAAAACTTGTTTTCCTGTCCTTCTCTCTCAGGAAATATATCACTTGGAGTTCTGTGGTCAAGAGCAACAGAAATCAAATCTGTCCAATTTAGGCAAAGTGGAAATGGTGGAAAGATATTGTTTCTTCTTAGAAATTACTGGAAGACTGGAAAACTAGGTTTAGAAATTGGCAATACCAAGGCAGATCTTGGATGGCTGGAAAGCTGAAACTATAAAAATAGAGATATTCTTATAGCAAAAGACTATGCATTGGAGCCTTTGATAGAATAGGATAGAATATAAATTGTCTCCTTGTCATATCTTTCCATATTCAAATTCATGAAGGAAGCCTTCAGTTGACTTCATTTGGGTCATTTGTTTAGGGGAAGAGGTGGAGCATGGTTACAGACCCCTTAGACTTTATGCAATGGGGAAGAGGCTATTACGAGTAATTAAGGCACTAATTAGGAAAGAGAAATTATGCTTTCAGAGAAAACCAACAAATACCCATGCCATTGAATGTCATTTGAGAAGTACCACTGGCCTTGAACACTTAACTAGTACTTGAAAATTTCTTTCTTGATCTAGAGGGATGGTGGCTGACCAGAGACATCGGTTGCCAGATTGTCTCAGAAAGAAGGAAAAGGTTTATATGGGGGTAAAAAACATCGATTGGGTGTAATTCTGAGGGAAAAGTGTTAGAACCTACCAGTGATTCCACAGGAAGAAGTTGTGGAGCAGAACAAGAAGGAGAAAGATATCAGTAGAGATCAACCCCCCAAGAGTCTTGGAGCATGGTGAAAAGGGTAGGTAGGAGTTTTGTTTCCCTCACACCTCTGGAAGTCAGCATGCTCTCAAACTGCTGCAGAATCTTTCTACTCTCACAAGCCTAGGGACCCCTGCCACCAGTGAACTCGGAACTTCTTGAGGACAAAGCATCAGGCTGCCAGCCCCATTAGGGTCACTTCCCATCACCATAGACCCAAGATGAGTCAGCAGGTGCCATATTTACATCTTCACCCACTGTGAACCTTTGTCCTACCCAGGGAACTTCAGCCCCTCAGTTTTTGCCTCGCTTGTTCACACAAAAACATTTCCCAATTCTGGCCCAGACTTCAGGAACCACAGGGTCCAGTGGGGCCCAAGGAATCTGCATGACTCCATAGCTTGGACAGTCTGGCCATCAGCCTTTCAGAGAGAGAGGGACAGAGGCAACCAGAGTGCTAGCTGTCCTCCATTTAGACTCTTTTCCTCCCTCATCTCTCTCCTGCCTGCTACAGCCAAGAGATATGATTGTGCTAAGACTTTCAGACATGGCTATTTTCCTTCTGTTGGTGCACCTGGCACACTGAGGCTTGCTTCCACAGAGAATGGGGCTCACACTTCTCCTCTTAAATATGTGCAGTGGACTAAAGGGTGTTTGGACTGTGAGTTCCCTGCCCGCTGGGCCTCCTAAGGGCTGCTTGCCTGGCTGCTCCAGCAGAGCAGGGAATACCCCAAAGCAGAAGGACATCAAACCTGCTAAAGCACTCCATGGGCAACTCAGAATCAACATGCTTCTCCTTGGCATGGTCAGGTATTGAATTTGAGGGACCTGCAGACAGGCCAGCAGGCCAGATCCCATACCTCCAAGACTGGATTTTGTTTGTTGGGAACACAGAGGGGAAATTTGTGAACTACTATCGGGAGGCAAGGGAGCCCATGCAGGTAGAACTGAGAGGAGAGTGCAGTGTGGGTCCCAGCCACAGCACATTCATGGAGCACTCCTCCACTGACAGGAAAGCCATGTCTTAGGCCAGCGGTGAGATCCTGGACAGGGAAGCTCCCAGCTGCAGCACCATTGCTGGTGAGTTCAGCTAGTTAGAGCTCCTGCTTATAGCCAGACAATGGAATGAGACTGCAGGGCAAAGGAGGAAGGAGAAGAGCTAAACCCATGCCTGACTGCGTGACTATGAAGCAGACATTTTGGCTTGGTGGGGATGCTTTAGCCCCTCCCTGGTGGCTTTCCCCAGCAGTCTGGGAGAGGACCCTCAACCCCTGCCAAGACAGCTCATTTACCAGCCTTTGCGGAGCTTTGCAAGCTCACCCAAATGAGCTGGTCAGGCTTACTCCTCCACCCACCTCTCCTGTGGTGGACAATAGGACTCACCAGGAAACTTCAGGGGCATTGGAGTGATTCTCTGGAGGAGCCAGACTTGGTAACAGCTTCCAAAAAAAGATAAAAGAAACAAACAAAACCAGCATCTGGTTGTTCTGGCAAGTGCCACCTACTGGCAGAGAGGACAATTTGTATAGTCATTTATGCCATGTACTGACTCAAATATGCAAGGCATGGCTGCTTCTTACCCACAAGCACCACCTACTGTCTCAGATATTAAACTGGGCATCCCAATATAATTCATACTGTTAAGAATATACAACTGGGGAAAGAGAAATTATTTCAAACACTTCCATCTTCCCTCATCAACAAGAGTTGGGAATCTGCCCATACACATAGCTCACCACTGCCACAGCTTACAAACCACTAGCAACTAAGAAAACCACCACACTAAGGATATCCATAATCAAGCCATCCATACAGAACCTAGACCCCATCAAAGAATCCATAAGCAAAGCCAAAGGTCTTTACCCAACATATGCTACAGACACACCCTTTACAGTGAAGAGCGAGAGTAAAAACCCCATCTAAAAAGAAAAAAAATCAAAAACAAGAAGCAACAGTTGCTCCAGATGAGAAATAATCAGATCAAGAACTCTGGAAGCATGAACAAATTAGAGCTAAAGGACACTTCCAAAAGGCACACCAGCTTGCTAACAGTGGATTCCAACCAAAATGAAAATATTGAAATGACAGAAAAATTTCCAAATATGGATTATAAGGAAGTACAATGAAATCCAAGAGAAAATGGAAAACCAACTCAAAGAAAGCAGAAAAATAATTCAGGAAATGAATAAAAGATTTGCCTAAGAGAGAGAAATAGTAAAAAAAAAAAAAAAAAAAAAAAAGCAGAACATCTGGAAATTAAAAATTCATTTAAGGAAATACAAAATACACTGGAAAGCTTTAAGAACAGACTAGACCAGGCAGATATATAATTTAAGACATTGAAGACAACTCTTTCAAATTAACCCAATTAGTCAAAAATAAAGAACAAAGAATCAAGAGGTATGAACAAAGCCTATGAGAAATATGGGATTATGTAAAATACACAAATATAAGAATCATAAGCATACCTGAGGGTGAAGGAAAAAATGCACAAGGGCTGGAAAATCTATTTGAGGGAATGAGGAAAATTTCCCTGGTGTTGCTAGAGATTTAGACATCCAGATACAAGAATCTCAATGAACACTTGGGAGATTCATTGCAAAGAGGAAATCACCAAGACATATAGTCATCAGACTAGCCAAAGTCAACAAGAAGAAGGAATTCCTGTGAGCCATAAGGTGAAAATATCAAGTAATTACAAAGAAAACCCATCAGGCTAACCACAGAATTCTCAGAAGAAACTTTATATGCCAGAAGGGATTGGGGCCTCATCTCCAGTGTTCCTAAACAGAACAACTGCCAGCACAGAGTTTTGAATCCTGCAAAACTAAGTTGAATATATGAAGAAGAAATAAAGATTTTCCAGACAAGCAAACACTGAGGGAATTTGTTATGACCAAACTCAACATGTAGGAAATACTCAGAACTGCATTATGCATGGATAAACACAATAGACACCCAATAGTGTAAAATAACCCCCAAACTAAGACTGTCTGCTCATATAAAACAACAGCACAAGAGGAAAACTGAAGAAATAAGGCACTACCCAACATTATGAACAAAATAAGATCCCACATATCAAATCTATTACTCAATGTAAACAGACTTAATACCACACTCAATAGACATAGGCTGGCTGAATGGATAAAAAAAGTACAAGCCGAGTATCCTCTGTCTTCAGGAAACACATCTAACCAAAAAGGACCCATACAAACACAAAGTGAATGGATGGGGAAAAAATTCCATGCAAATGCAAACAAAACAAGAGCTAGTGTAGCCATTCTCAATTCAGATAAAGTTGACTTTAAATCAACAATGGTAAAAAAAGATAAAGATGGTCATTATATTAATATAATAGCAAAAGGAGTAATTTAACAAAAGATATAACAATAGTAAATACATATGCACCTAACAGAGGGGTTCCCATACTCAAAAATCAAATTATACTAGATCTAAGCAAAGAGATAAACAGCAGCATCATAATTGCTGGGGACTTCAACACTGCGCCCACAGACCTGGAGAGATCATGGAAGCAGAGAATAAATAAACACTGAACTTAAAAGGGATTATAGAGCAAGTGAACCTAACAGATATTTACACAATTCTACCCCAAAACTATAGAATATATATCCTTCACATCAGCACAAGGAACATTCTCCAAGATTGAGCATATCTTAGGCCACCAAACATGCCACAAAAAATTCAAAAAAATTAAAATTATATCATATATCCTCTCAGACTGTAGTGGAATAAAATCAGAAATCAGTTCCAAGAGAAATACTCAAATGTACACAAATTCATGGAAATTAAACAACCTTCTACTGAATGATTATTGGGGCAATAATAAAATTAAGACGGAAAGAAAAAGATTCATCAACTGAACAATAAAGGGGACACAAACTATAAAAATCTATGGGATTCAGCAAAAGCAGTCCTGAGGGGAAAAATTCATAGCCTTAAATACCTACATAAAAATGACAGAAAGATCACAATCTAATAACGCATCTCTGGGAACTAGAAAAAGAAGGACAAAGCAAAGGCAAAGCCAGCAAAGAAAAGAAATAAGTATAGTCAGAGCAGAACTAAACAAAATGGAAAACACATAAACAAACAAAGAAAAAAATACAAATGACAAGTAAAATAAAAACCTGTTTCTGTGAAAAGATAAACAGAATTGATATACCTCTTGCTACATCAATCAGGAATAAAAGAGAAAGAATGCAAATAAGCTCAATCCAAAATGAAAACGAAGAATTAAAACTGATACCACAGAAATACAAAATATCATCTGTGAATACTATGAAAATCTCCTTGAACATAAACTATGAAAAGTTGAGGAAATAGACACATTCCTGGAAACAAACAACCTCCCAAGGCTCAATCAAGAAGAAATAGAAATCCTTAACAGACCAATAATGAGCAATGAGATCAAAACAGTAATAAAAAATCTTTCAATCAAAAAAAGCCATGGGCCAGAGGTATTCACAGCTGAATTTTACCTGACCTACAAAGAAGACCTAGAACCCATACTGCATGCAGTAGATATTCCAAAACATTGAAAAAGAGAATATCCTCCCCAACTCATTCTGCAGACCCAATATCACCTTAATACCAAAGCCCGGTAAGGACACAACAAAAAACAAAGCTACAGATCAATATTTCTTATAAATATATAAAAACGTTAATAAAATACTAGCTAACTGAATTTAACAGCACATCAAAAAAATAATCCACCATGTTCAAGTGGGTTTCATCCCAGGAATGCAAGGATGGTTCAACATATATAAATTAATAAATCTGATTTACCACATAAACAGAGCCAAAAAATAAAGACGATTTGACCATCTCAATAGATGCAGAAAACCATTCAACAAATCCAGCACCCTTTCAAGATAAAAATCCTCAACAAACTAAGCATAGAAGGGACATATCTCAAAATTTTAAAAACCATATCTGACAAGATCACAGTCAACATCATACTGAATGGGGATAAGTTGAAAGCATTCCTCCTAAGAACTGGAACAAGACAAGAGTGTCCACTGTCACCGCTTCTGTTCAAGATAAGGTGGCAATCTTAGCAAGAGCAATCAGGCAAAGGAAAGAAATAAAGTGTATCCAAATCAGGAAAGAGGAGGTTAAACTATTATTTTTCACTGATAATATGATCTTGTACCTAGAAAACCCCAAAGACTCTACTAAGACTCCTGGAATTGAGGAATAAATTCAGCATAGTCTCAAGTTGCCAAATCAATTTACACAAGTCAGTAAGATTTCTATACACCAATAATAGTCAAGCTGAGATTCAAATAAAAACCTTAATACCATTCACAATAGCTACAAAGAAATTAAAATATCTAGGAATATACTTAACCAAGGGTGGGGGGGAGGCTCTCTACAAGGAGAACTACAAAACACTGAGGAAAGAAATCAGATGGCATAAACAAATGGAAAAATATATCATGCTCATGCATTAGTAGAATCAACATTGTTAAAGTGTCCATACTACCCTAAGTGTTTTACAGATTCTATTCTATCCCCATCAAAATACCAACATCATATTTGAGAGATCTAGAAAAAAATACTTCTGCACTTCATTTGGAACCAGAAAATAGCCTGAATAGCCAAAACAATCTTAAGCAAAAAGAACAAATCTGAAGTCATCACATTACCAGACTTCAAACTATACTACAAGTTTATAGTAAACAAAACAGCATGGTATTTGCACAAAAATAGAGACATATATCAGTGGAACAGAACAGAGAATCCAGGTTTAAAACCATTCTCCTACAACCAACTGATCTTTGACAAAGCAGTCAAAAACGTACATTGAAGAAAAAAAATTCCAGTCAATAAATTGTGCTGGGAAAATTGTATAGCCACATGTGGAAGAATGAAACAGGACCCCTATCTCTCACCACTAAAAAAAGTTAATTGAGGAAGATAAAAGACTCAAATGTAAGGCATGAAGCCATAAAAATTCCAGAAGAAAGTGTAGGGAAAACTCTTCTAGATATCAGCCTGGTCAAAGAATTTATGAGTAAGACCGCACAGGCAATTACAGCAACAACAAAAATGAATAAATGAGACTTGATTAAATTAAAAACATTCTGCATTGGCATGGAAATAATCAATGGAGCAAATATATAATGTACAGAATGGTAGAAATCTTCACAAAAAATACGTGAACAGAAGTTTTTTTAAAAGAAGATAAACAAATGGACAACAAACATGAAAAAAATGCTCAACATATTTAATCATCAGGAAAACGCAAATTAAAACCACAATGAGATGTAGAAAGTCTTTTATTAAAAAGTCCCAAAACAATAGATATTGGCATGGATGCAGAGAGAAAGGAATACTTATATACTATTGGTGCAACTGCAAATTAGTACAACTTTTATGGAAAACAGTATGGAGATTTCTCAAGGAACTAAAAGCAGAACTACCATTCAATCCAGCAATCCTACTACTCAGTATCTACCCAAAGGAAAATAAGTCATTTTACCAAAAATAAAATAAAATAAAATAGTACTCCATGGTATACATATACCACATTTTATTAATCCACTCATGTATTGATGGGCACTTGGGTTGTTTCCACAACTTTGCAATTGTGAATTGTGCTGCTATGAATATTCGAGTGCAGGT
>CAUYPO010045955.1:0-39671 GCA_963574435.1 Cheirogaleus major
ATTGAGTAATATTCCATTGTGAGCATATACCACATTTTAATTATCCATTCATGAATTGACGGGCACTTGGGTTGTTTCCATGACCGTGCAATAGTGAATTGTGCTGCCATAAACATTCGGGTGCATATGTCTTTATAATAGAAAGTCTTATGCTCTTTTGGGTAGATGCCCAACAATGAGGCAATTCTTGAAAATAAATCTTTCTATAGATACACACCCTCTTGGTTCTATTTCTCCAAAGAATCCAAATTCACCCACTTACAGAATATATATATGAAATTAAGTTATAAACCAACCTATAATCACTTAAATGAAAAAGGGCTCTATTTGGAAATTTAAGTATATATCTTTTAAATATATATGTACAGATGCTTGTTGACTCACAGTGGGGTTATGTCCCAATAAACCCATTATAAATTGAAAATACCGTAAATTGAAAACATATTTAATACACTTAACCTACCGAACATCACAGCTTAGCCTAGCCTATCTTAAATGTGCCTAGAATACTTACATTAGCCTACAGTTGGGCAAAATCTTCTAACACAAAGCTTATTTTATAATAAAATGTTGAATATCTTATGTGATTTATTGACTAGCGCACTGAAACTGAAAGTAAAAAACAGAATGGTCTCATGGGTACTGGAAGTCTGGTTTCTACTGAATGCGTGATGCTTTTGCACCGTCATAAAGTTGCAAAATAATTAAGCCAAACCATCGTTAAGTTGGGGACCATCTGCATATATACATATAATAATATATATAAATTATATAAAATTATATGTATCTGAGAATTAAGAATCTCTGAAGTTTGTCTTCTTCTTTATTCCATTTTAACAACATCCTATTATCAATACTGAGTAAGAAAATAGAAAGGGGAGAAATTATTGCAGTTTACTTTTATTTTAAATTTTAAAATTAGTTATTTCATATGCTGGAAACATAAAATTTAAATCATTTATATAAATACACAGATAAACATAGGTACCTTGACAGAATCCTGAAACAATATATATTTTTAAACCACGTTTCCTATTTTTATAACAGTGAAAAACTAAGTTCATAAAAAAAGTAGTAGGAAAATATAATAGTTACTGATTTTAATGTTCTCTTCTCAAACAAATGGAACTGAAGGTAGGTTATTCAAGTGTTTATATCACTTAAAATATTCATATACAATGTATCAAATATATATATTAATTATAGCATTTTCCTTCAGTTAATAGTTTATTCACTGCAATAGAAGCTTCATGAAGGGTCATCACTTAAGGAACTCCCCAGGTTAGAATCACCATCAAATTTTGAACATATGGTGAAAGAAATATAAAAACGCCAGGTCCTGGCACAATGAACAGATATAAATAACCCAGAAGGTGGTATATGTCACATAAAAATGATCTTAATTAAGCACCACAGCAACCTTTTGGGCAAGTGGTACCATACTCTTATTAAAGAAAAGTCTTTACTGTTGAGGGCACTGGGTCTCTGGAGTTGATTTGGAAGAGACGTATAGAATTGGGTGTGATTTCTTACAAATTTCCTTTTCCAATTTGCTTGCAGTTTCTTTCCCTTCTTTAACTTCTGTTTGACGCTTTGATTCAGCAGCTAACCTACAGGCATTAAAGCATCCACTCTGAATTCAAATGTGGTTAAGAAAAATTAAAGAAACAAACTCCTAGTTTAATAGGCCTCCAATGAGGCATGGTGATATATGTTTTTATGTATGCAAGGAAAAAAATTATAGTTTACACTAACACCATGAAAAATACTAAGTCACTGACTCTATAAAAGAAACTTTTACTATCAATAGGCTCAATATTTCAAAAGTTTTGAATATCTTTAAGGCCAGTAAAAGGTCATGGCAAGGCCTAAGTTAAAGAATTAAGGCCAGGTGCAGCGGCTCACTCCTGTAATCCCAGAACTTTGGGAAGCTGGGGTGGGAGGAATGCTTGAGGTCAGGAGTTCAAAACCAGCCTGGACAACATAGTATGATCCTGTCTCTACACAAAATTAAAAAATTATCTGGGTGTGATGGCGGATGCCTGTAGCAGGGCAGCCTGAGGTGGAAAGACTGCCTGAGCCCAAGAGTTTGAGGCTGCAGTGAGCTGTGATCACGCCACCGCACTTCAGCCTGGGTGACAGAGCAAGATCCTATCTCTAAAAAACAAAAAAATTAAAACATGATAGGGTGCCTACCATGATAAACACACCTAACACAAAAATTAAAATGCTAGGGCAATATTTTAATGTTAACATGACATACAGAAGGCCAAGTGTAAGATAAAAATAACATGGAATCCTACACTGCATAAATAGATGTGTATTTGTCTCACATTTAAAAAAATTGAGTTTCAACTAGCAGAATAATTGTTTTAGAAAAAAATAACAGTGGAGATATTTAAACAGCACTGTAAAGATTCTTTGTAACAAATCAATTAAATTTATAAAGCATGCAATAGTGAAGTTCACAATAAAACCCATATTTATTATTCCAAAATTATCTTAGGATTGTGTGTTTAAGTTAGGCACGCAGGAAACAAAAGGTCTGAAACATCTTAAGTTAGCAGATGGACTCACACACACAAAAACAAATGTTTTGTGGTATTTTATTTGTTTTTTGCTTAACTAGCAAGACAGAAGTTTTCCAACGTGCTACTTGAGTCAAACAATAGCTACATACATTGCTTAAGTAATTTTTATCAAGCAAAAAGAGGCAGAAAAAGAAGTGAAGACCACACAGATAGCAAGGTTGGCACTAATCAATTCTGGAAATCACCTGCAGAAATATACACTGGTATAGCACTCACACAATGAATCACATATAAACAGATAACCCACTGAATTCATTTTGGAACTATTTAGAATCATGTGTATGTGGCAGATATCATTCATCTGCAGTTACTTTTCCTTAACAATATCATGCTTTAATTTTATGTAACTTTCAGGTTGTAACATTATATAAAAATTCGAGGGGAGTAATAAATTACTCTTCCTTATAATACTAATAGCAGCTAAACATCATTGAAGTGCTTTGTTTATTGAATACTACATGTAGTAGCACTGAAGACTTGAAGAGAAATCAGATAAAACATAAGGAAGCCCATTTACATAAGGTGGGCTGTATCATACTCTTTCTACTCAAATGCACATTAGTAAAATGTCTTATTTTGTACTCCTCTTAGACTAATGTAGCCCTAGTAACATCTTAAAGATATCATTTCATAGGAGACAATCCAAGCCAGCTACCATCACAGCAATATCCTTACTTTTTAAAATATTTAAAGACATTTATTATAAATGCATCTATCATTCCATTGCATGCAGACATCCTATATCTTTCACCTTTCTTTTACTTTCTCCATTTTCCTCATACACTTCTTTTCCTACCCTACTCTTGGTCCTGCTGTGCACATTTGGAACTCTAGCCTCAGCCACTGTTACCTACCTTCTCCTTCTACTCACTTTCTCTTACCTTCTGACCTCCATTATTTTTATTTTTTTAAAGGACAAGTCCCTTGGAACATTAATTCCTTCAGGCACACATGTCTGACACTTCTTTTAGTCAAAAACTCAATTATGCAGAACTGGAGGCTTTCAAGCTTTGGAAACAATGAAAATGAATTAGCTTTGACATTTTAAAATGTCAAAATATGTCTCAAAGAACATTCCTGAAGGCTTATTAGGATAAACAACTTCAAAAGCCATAAAAATTTCACCTAAGTTTTCTAGAGGGCTGAAATTTCTTAGACTACTGTAAGACTACCTTTAAGAAGGTAAGTTAATTTTTCTTTCATGGCCACTCTTGAACCAGGAGAAAAATAACAGAACATTTATTCAAACCGACAACATTCAGAGATGTATTAATCTGTGATATGTGTTCCATAACACAGAAATGTGTAACTTTTAAAATTATTCTTTTATTCAAGAGTCCTTTTCCCTTGCAATCATTTTAGTCTTTCTTAAAGTTCTGGAAAAGTTAAAGGTAGGCAGGTGAAACTGGGGGATTACACTGCATGCAATACTAAGAAAATAGATAAAGAAATAGATAGCACAGTTCATGCAGCTAGAGAGGAGAGATGGAGAGGTCTGCTGGTTGCCTTGCAGAAAAGAGGACACTGACCTGGGATAGTTCGGGGTGTTTCCACTTCTTTCATTTAAGGCTTCAGAGTCAGCTGGAACTCCTATGAGTTTCACACATTTCTTTTCCTTCCTTGGTGGCGTATCCATGGGCAGATTTTTGTGAGGAGAGAGATTGACTAGTGGTGTGTTTATAGAAATCAATTTTTCTAACTGCAAGTTGTTACTTTCTAAATTGTTAGGACAGGACTGTGTCTCCTCTTTCTGAAGCGGTAATGTATCAACTTCTCCGATAGCACTGTTGTTGGCACATCCATCTTTAGAGGTGGTTACATCCACAGGCAGCACCTCACGCCTCTTTTTGAGTACAGGTACTTTAATTGTCTCTGAGAATAAAAACCATTAAAAAAGATCCAGTAAGTGAAAGAAAACAAAGACACAAATCAACATAAGAAAGCAGAACGAGTTATTTATATACTTCTTTACATTTTTTCCATTCTTTTAAAATTCACTCGTCTCCTTCCTGAAATACATTATTTCTATTTTTTATTCTTTATTATGGTTTATATTCATGGATTCCATAAAACATATCTTTTAAAGTTTATTTATAAATTTTTGCTTGGGAATCAATATACTTGGCTCTAGGAATAAACACTAAATATTCTCCTCTGGTGTTGTGATAAAGGGGGTGGGAGTTCATGAGACTCCAACGGCAAAGAGTCCAGGTTCAAATTCTAGTACCAGTACGTAGCAGCTGCGTGAGCATGAGGAAATACTAATATTTACTCTCTCTGAGCTTCATTTTCTTTATCTGTAAAATGGGGATTAAAAGCATCCACTTCACTTAGCATTGTGTGCTATAAAGATTAAATGATAAGAACAGGTCAAACTCTCTGCATATTGGTAATTTATGTCTATTATTGCCATTTACAAAATATGATCAGAATCTGACTACTTTTATAATGAATACCTCTCTAGGCCAACCATACTATATCTCATTGGAGACTAATGCAATGGCCTTCTATCTTCCTGGTCTAACGTCATTCTATCCCCTATGCAGGTCACATATAGTCACTGAATTAACTGCTCTAATATCTTTTCCCTATCCCCTTATCAATGTGTGTTTCATTTTCAAAATCAAAATGTCAGTGGAGTCTGAGGAACCATGGTAGGAAAGGTTGGTGTTCTTGCTCTACGCTGTTGCTTGTAGATCATCATTTCCCCTTTCTCTTAAACCCACATCATATAGACTCACAACCCTGCCTCTTCTCTCTTTGCAGTGTTCAGTTTAACAGACCTTGGAAATTCATAATGGATGATTCTTAATCAGCACAGTCTATTAGAATCAGGCAAGAGAAAAAGAATGAGAGAAAGAAAAGCCTTTTAACACCGTATTAAAACCTCCTTCCTATTTCTGACAAGCTCCCCAATATTGTTGAGTAATCACTGTGGTTCACTGAGACAATAATGAAGAGAGAATTAGGCATGTGAAGAGTTTAGGGACAAATACTGCTTGACAATCCTTAACCTAAAATATGTAACAACACATTTTGGGAAGGTGTTTTAGAATCATCACATTCTCAGACTTCTTTACATTTGGCCTTTTATTTTTTACTTTACGTACAGTAAAATTTACTCTTTGTATTATATAACATGCAGAGATTGTATGGTTAGGCTATTTTTCTATGTCAGTGATTAGACTTGTTATCTATCATATCTATCTTATTTTTCCTTAATAAAAGAATTCTCATTATTTAGTTGGCAACATGGCCTCTGAGGATCAAAACTGTATTTCCCAGCCTTTCCTGTAGGCAAGTAAAGCCACATGACTAAATTCTGCTCAATGGGAAGGCAGCAGACCAACAATACATAAGAAGCCTGAATCCTGACACTGGAGTGATTCACCAGTCCTGGAATGCCTCCTCCAGGCTTTCATCAGGGGAGAAATAAACATCTACCTTGTTGACATCCCCATTATTTTGGGTTTTCTATAAACAGTCCTAACTAGCATAGCTTCCAAACTTTAGCTGCTTCAACAAAATGAAGCTCTTTGGTATGACATAAGATACTGCAATCTTAAATGGAAAAGTCTCAAATGTCAAGTTTCTATGATGAATTTAGATATCCAAAAAGTATATTACATTCATGCACACCCAGTAACCAGTTCTCTTTGAATTTTCCTACACATTTTACAGCAGTAAGTTTGCTTTATTGACTCTAGATCCATAACCACAAATGAGTTTGTAATGGCATTTGTATAAAACTATAGTAAGAAAAGAATTTGATATGTCAGAATTACTCATGATTTAAAAGACAAAAATATGTGAGAAATACACACCTTCAGGTTCATACTTCAGTTTTAATTCATCTAGTTTAGCTCTTAGTTTCATATTTTCACTTTCTGAAAGCTGGAGGCATCTTTCATTTTCAAAAAGTTTTCGTTCAATATCCAGAGCCCGTTGGCTCTCAAATAATGCTTTCATTCGCTGTATGGACAATTCACCTTTAGTGCTTTCATTTTCTTTGCTGTAATAATAAAAAAGGAGAACCAAGAAGTATTAAAGTAATATACAATATGAATGAATGTAGTGTTATAAATATTTTATTGCATATTTGAACTCATAGTTAAAATATGTTTCTCTAGGGTTTTTAGTAACAAAGAAACAATAAACAATTAAAATAAGCTTTAACAATAGTGTTGCCCCCACCCCCACCCTCAAAAAACTCCATGCATTCTTTAAAGGAAATGGACAAAGGGGGAAATTTTTTCAAATTTATTCATGCATAAATCCCTTTAAGTCTTAAATTACATAATATTTATTCTTGAAAAATTTCTATTATAAGAATACTTTCTATGTTAAAGTTCTTTTCATTTACCAGTATAAAAAGCTAAACACAAAAACATTCAATTATTCATTAAAAGTATTCTTTCTTCAATAATCAGTAATTATATCTTGAACAAAATATTTTTGTTGCCTTTCTTTTCTGGAATTTTCTTTTGGCAATTTCAAAACAAAAATTTTTAGTCACTCGTACTACTATTATAACCAGTGCAAAGTCTCCATCTTTCCATTTACCAAACCAGACACTTACTTTAAGTTATCAAGTTTTATCTGAAGTAAATCTGTATAATAGGTGTTATCTTCCAGAGCACCAGAGCTGGCTGAAGGCTTAGATTCCATATTTTCATATAAATTCTAAAACAAACCCAAAAATTCTTACTTAAAATAACAAATTAGGTTAGTGTATATTTATTAATAACAGCACCCCCATTTATTGAATACTTATCATTTGGCAGGCACTATGCTAAGAATTATCCATTTAACTCATCTGCCTTTTGAAATAGGTAAAAGAATTAGTCTTCCTCTCTTACAGACACAAAAACTGACTCAAGACACCGCAGAGAAATAAATCAAGAAGAGAGAATCTAAACCCAGATCTGACTACAAAGCCTATGATCCTAACCACAGCTATATCCTATCGATTCCCTCTCTTGGCTTTTAAAAATGGAATAAATAAATGCTTGCCTAGTTGAATTCTGGCCTTTATGTTAAAGTCATACATTGGAAAAATATGAACAAAAGAGGAGATTCTTAAAGTTATTTTGGAGTCCCTCATCTGAGATTCTGATGGAAACTCATTTCTCTGGGGGGTGGGAGGGGAAGGTAAATCTGCTTAAAAACTTGTAAAAAAATTTTCAGAGATTGCAAAGAAAAGCCCCCTGATTTAAGGCCATAATTTTCAAAATATAGCGCTAAGCCCCTTGGTGGACTACTACATACAACTGCCAACTGATGTACTGTAAACTTAACCAAAATTGCAGCCCTTTAACAGTTTTTATAAGAAAGAAATAAAGTTATGAAACTTAAAATTTTATGACACACTAATGGTTACAATTTAGAATACCTAAGAGGTTATAAACATTTACAAAAATTTATCATTTATAAACTTTAGGTCCCTAGGATGTTAGTGAGAAAGTATTAATGCTTCCTAAGTTAATTTATAAAATTCTAAATTTAATACAATTCTAATAAAAATACCAACAAGCTTTTTTGGTACTAAACAAGATATTCATAGAGAAAAACAAATGTGCAAGAATAGCCAGGAGAACACTGAGAAAGAAAAGCTATGGTGGGGAAATAGCCCTAACAGACAAAACATTCTCCAAAACCTCAATAATTAAAACAATGTGGTACTGACACACAGATAAGTAGACCAGTGGAACAGAATAGAAAAACTAGCAATAGACTCAAGTATACATGGAAACTTGATATATGCTAAGGTGGCATCTCAAGTCACTGGGGCCAAGACTAACATTTTAACAAAATGTCCAGATGCTGGGACAACTGCCTGGTTACTTAGAAGAAGATAAAATTAGATTTCTACCTCAAATCACCCATAAAGTAAATTTCAACGGGGATTGTGTTTCTAAATGAAAAAAGTGAAACCATACATGGGTGAATTCTTCTACATATGTACACACAAGCACACAAAAAAATACACACACGAAAACATGTTCAACCTCACTCATAATCAGAGAAATACATATATATATATACACATACATACACACACATAAATATACCAACATATACTCTTGGTTCTGTCCGCAGAGAAGGTCTAGAAGTGATGGCATTGTAGAAGTAATCAACACACCCAGTGCCCAGATGTTGGTTTCTAAACACCAGTCTCCACTAAAAGAAACCAGTGCTCCTTGCAGAAATGCTGATTCCAGGGCTGGGGCAGTGAACTAGGAATACTTTGTTGTGCCATAAAGTAAGGAAGTACTCAAAGAATTATGTGCCAGAAAATAAGGGAGTGTCCCTACTGGTCAAATCTGGAACAATGTGAATATCAGAGCAAATAAAGAAAGTAATGGATTATATATGATAAAAATAAATGAATGGATAAATGAGGAAGAATGTTCTTTCCCATCCAGTTATTAGAATTCCAACTAATAAATGTAGACGAAATGACAGAGTTATCATTTGGCAATCATCACAGTATTATCTGTTTTAGGTAAGAATCATCAATGGATGTTCAAGTATAAGGAGAAACAGGCATTTATTTAGTCTTAAAGCATCTCCTAAGGTATCACTGGGAGATGAATTACAAAGGAAAAATTAATTACAAAAGGAAAAATTATAACTTTACAGTGGAGAAACCTGGGGGACAAAACTTTAACCAACAATCAAGGTTAGTAATACCTATATTGACACAAATAGATATCATGTGTCCCTGAATGTGATGCACTGAGAAGGCTATAATTTTACTCTTGTAGTATTCCTGTCTCAAAGACACGGCTTGAATCTAATCACATCAGAAAAACCCAAAATGAAGGACCAATAACTATAACTACCTGTGCTGTTCAAAAATGTCAAGGTCATGGCAGATAAAGACTAAGGAACTGTTCCAGATTAAGGGAGACTGAAGAGACTTGACAATTAAATACAATATGTGATTCTGGACTGGACCCTAAAACCGAAAGCATTTTTTTTTGTTTGTTTTGCTCTAAAGGATATTAGTGGTAATAAATAAAATGTGAAAAGCAGCTTAGCTAATAGTATGATTTGGTTTGTATCAGTGTTACTTTCCTGATTTTAATTATTGTAGTGTGATTATGTAAGAGAACAGACTTCAATAACATGGGGTGCTCATGGGTAAAAAGATATAAGGTTTGCAAGTTACTCTCAGATGTTTATAAAAAATATATACATACAGAGAGAAAAGAGAAAGCAATGAAGCAAATGTGTAAAAATTAACAACTGGGGAATCTCGGGGAAGGGTATATAATAAGAATACTTTTACAACTTTTCTCAAGTCTGAATTTATTTCAAATTAAAACATACTTAGGAGTTTATTAAGACTTCTACCATGAATACCAGTGATCATACAATGTTGGACAATGTGACAAAACTCCATTAAAAAATGGAGGTGAAAAATAATTCCCGATAACATGCATCAAGAGGAAGAAATATCACTGACACAATGTTGAGTGGAAGACAGAAACGAAAGTATATGCTAAATGATTCCACTTATACAAAGTTCAAGAGTATTTGTATTTGTGTTGCAGATACAAAGGAGGTGGGGGTACTAAAAGGGGACTTGACAGAGCCTTTCTGCAGTGCTAGAAATGTTCTACATCATGATCTGGGTGATAATTACAAGGGGGTATTTGTATGTTAAAACTCATTGAGTTGTTTACTGAAGATATGGATGCTTACACACAAAGATCAGACAGTAACAACAAAAATGTGGTAGGTTAGTTTGGCTCTACTAAAAGAAGCAACAGTAAAAAATACTGAAAAGCAAAAAGAGACCAGAAAAAAAAAAATTTAAATATTGGGTCAATCTACTGAAACTGAAAGTGAATTATATAATAAACTCATTTAAGTTAAAAAAAATAAAGATTTTTTAACATAAAATACAAACCAAATTCAAAACGAAATTCGGCTGCGTTTTTTTAAAAAAGTGTAACACATACCTTAAATTTCTCCAGATTTCTAATTTCTCCTAAAAGATGTTTTATTTCACCATTCTTCTGCTCCAACATGGCCAGCAACCGTTCTTGCTGCTCAAATTCAGTCTGAGACCCTTTCATTTGTAGCAATGTGGCGATTTGTAGCTAGAAAAATAAAATTACCCCTGCTTATAAAATTGAGAGGAAGATTCTGATAACCTTATTTTTGATACAATTCATATTTTGTATTATATTACTTGGAACTCATGTTGGAAACTAAAGTAATTAACTATTTCTTAGTCTAATAATTTAAAAAGATATATCAATAAATTTTATTATAGATATGACATTCGAATATTAGTATTTATTTTGACTTTATGAATAACTGAACTCCATAACATAATTATTTGTACTTTTGTGAAACATAAAATTGAACTACGTGGCTGTGGTCTGAAAGCACATCACCTTAACTGGTAAATAAGCCTGGCCCAATGCTGCATATTACTCATTAGGGCCTGATGCGGTTTCCCAAAAATTTAATTAAGGGGGGAAATTATTAAGCTACTCACAGTCACAAATGTGAGATTCACAATGACAAGGATGGAAAGTAAAAGGCAATCTAAGAATATGAGGGCAATCCTCAATGTACCATGTTTTTATTTTTTTAGAATGGCACTCAACTTACCTAATTATGACTCCACCTAAATCTGGAGTTGCACAGCAATCAGAAGAAAATTAACTAGACTCTAAACCTAGCATTTCTTTCTGCCTTCAAAAATGTCTGGAGTTATAAAAAGCATCAACTGGTTTAAATACAGTTTTGAGTAAAGTAAGCAATGATATGAGGTTATAGGTATGTTTAAAAATAAGGGAGAATGATGACTTTTAACATTTTTAGGGATATCCTTTTTGCCCCTGTTTTCAGATGGGAGGAATTAGCCTAAGATTCAGAATGCTTCTAGTCTCTAAAGATAGTCTGGGACATCACGGAACATTGGGAGACTAAGGGTAGTAACCCAACAGATACTGTAAGAAAACGAAGAGTAAATGTGAGAAAATCTACAAAGAAATCATTCCCAGAAAGGGGAGAATCTCAGTAAACCTAGCGGCACTGTCTAGAAATCCTTAGACATAAAACTCACAGATATTGTTTATTAAACAATTACTCATTTGCCAAGTACCATGTAAGTATTTTACTATACTTTCATTTAACTCTAGGACAATTCTAAGAGGCAGGTTCTATCATCTCGACTTTACAAATGAAGTTAACTGATGCTTGGAAAACTTGTCCAAGGTCACAGAGCTAGCAAGTGACAGAATTATGATTCAATCCCAAGTTCATCTAACTCCCAAGTCTAATCACTGACTTTTCCCTTTTTTTTTTTTTTTTAAATAAAATTCACCATCCTGAAGAGAAGAAGGGAAGATTTCCAGATTCCAAATACTACCCCAGGAGAGCTAGGCATAATAGATGAGGAATCAGGATTCTACAGATTGGTAGAACATTGGAATCTTTCTATCTTCCAGATGCTTTTCTGTTACCTCTTATTTGACCAGAAAGATGACCAAGAAAACCCTGGAAATTAAAAGGGCCTCTACACTTGACTTGAGGAGTGACAAGGAAAGGGGACCCTGAATAATCTAAATTTCACTCTCTAATAAGCTTTTGTGAGAAAGCGGAGAAATGGTGAGGGAGTTAGTTTTAGCTGAAGTAGGAACCCTAGGGCTATGCTTAGAAGGACATCAGGCCAAGAGTAAGAAATACTTTGATTTTTTTTCCCCCATTTACAAAAAAAGATTTATACCTCCGTGGCAAGGCTAGTGAGTAAACATTAAAACAAACAAAAAAATCAATACTTGCTAAATACACTATTACTAAATCTTTATTTCAAGATTAATTTTTAAAAAATATAAATGGATCTTTTGATCAATTTAAAAACACTTTTTTTTGAAATCACAGTTCTAGAAATAACTATAAATACACTCTTTGCAGGAAAAGATGGTTTCTTTGATATATTTGTACATGTAATGTTGACACAAAGTAGGTTTAATAAGCCATTTATAGTTATAATTCTATACCTTCATTCTTTGCATCTGTTCTCTATTAAATACATTTTGCTTCTTTAGCGACTGATACTTGACTTTCATACTGATAAACTGACGTTCCATTGCGGCCCTTCGATCTTCCACCTAGAAAATATTAACATGTTTAATTGTTTTTGTAGTAAATGAAATGCCAATTTAATCATTAGAATACTTATAATTACCTCTGCAAACAAAGAGTTGCCTTTACTATTGGGATCCAAGTCTCGCTGGAGTGCCTGGTCCAACTGCACCTGAAGATCTTGATTTGCTACACGAGCTTTCTAAATTCAAAAGAAAACAATTTAGCTAATAGAGATTAGATTATAAAGAAAACAACTTATTATAAATTGAAAAAGATGATGTTACTGTAATCATAATACCTCTAGAGCATTACAGTAAGAAACTGCTTCTTTTTCTCGCTCTTCTTTTTCTTCTTTGAGCCGGTCTATCTGGCGCATTAAGTTAGTATTCAGACGTTCTAGCTGTTCTTGTCTGTACTGTAGTTCATTCACTTCTTCTTTGAGGGTGGCCTATGCAACAGGAATTAAAAAAGAGAAAAATCTCTTGAATAATCTTTCATTCAGCAGCTTCTCAGTTTGTCTATCAGTAGTGGTTCACATCCAAAATTAAAACTAATGAACTAGTCAAATGTTGTCAAGTGTATATTAAAATAATAAAAATTGCAAAATTTTTCAGCAGGGAACAAAATAAAAGTATTTAGAGACCACCTTTTTTCCCCTATAAATTTAAGGCTTTAATTTTTAATTAACCTTAGCCTGCAATGAAAAAACCATGTTCACATGCATCTCGACTTCTGCTGCACCAACATTTTATAACACAAACTAGGATCAGAGTACATGCCTCTAAATTCTTCCAGAGGTTTCATTAATTTAACGGTAAAGCCTGCCTTACATAATCATGTAATCTAAAACTGTATTCTGAAGTAATACATCTAAAACCTCCACAAAACATTTAATTAATTAGATGAAAGTTACGTCAAGAAATAATTCAGACTTCAAACTAGCTCTTAAGAATTAGTACATGTAAAAATATAAAAGGAAAAAAAAAAAACCCTGAGAAACACATGCCATAAAAATTACCTTTGTACTTTCCATTTCTGTCAATTCAATTTGAAGAGCCAGCATGTCTGAAGACATGCTTTCATGTACACGCTCAGACATTGTCCGTAGTTCCTCTGATTTACAAGAGAGGAGTTCCTTTTGATGATCTACTTGGTGCTTCAGCTGCTTTTCACTAAGCCTAGCTTCATCTAATTCCACTTTTAGTTTTTCTATCTAAAGCAAAGAAAAACAAGTCTTATAAAAATACTTTATAAAGGTATTTTCTTTCTGAAAAACATCAATGATTGACTCAAACTTACTGCATAATGAGACTATTGGGGTTTCCTATTTGGCCAAGGCTAGGCATCTTTTAATAAACAGTGACATACTTTGTCTTATAAACATAGAATAATCCATACAACTAATCAGAGTAGGTCTGTATTCCTTGGAAGCCACCTGAAGGCACTGTGTTGCTGACCACTCGGCCTCTGTGTGAAGAAATGAATGGCATGAACAGAAACGATGAAAGCAGGCAACCTGATTAGAAAGCTACAGTAGTAGTCAAGGGGAAAGATGATGGAGGTCTAGAATAGTGGCAGTAGGGTAGGTAGATGTTTTGTAGGTCAAGTTCTTAGAACCTGCTGATGGATTAAATTTGAGAAATAAGAGGAAAAAAGATATCAAATAAAACTCCAAATTTTGGCACAAGTGATTTGAGAACATCAGTAAAATTAAAAATATTTGACTAATTTACTCTTTGCTCTACCAAAAAAAAGCCATCTCTATAATTGGCCTCGCCTTAGCCCTTTTTTCTCCCCTATATAATGAAAGCTACTGCTAAAATGAAAATAATATCCAGAGGAAAACAAAGAATACATCATTACCAGTCATTAGTGTCTTAGATTAGTTTCAGATAAGCTGGATCACTATCTGCCAGAGTGGTATGCAAGGTGATTCTATGTATTACACAAAAGCATATTTAGTTATATTTGTTTTACTGCACATTAGAAAACAATAAACCAGCTTAAATACATAATGTCATTGCTATCACTACTTAAAAATGAGAAAACATTTAAAAAGAGTTAATTTAATGAGAAATTAAGTAACATGTGGTACACAGAAATAGAAAAAAAGATGCCACACAAAAAACTGAAATTGGAAAACAGGCTTCTGCAAAGATAGGACAAAAGTCAGGTGAGTTTTGGTAGAGAGGTGTCTGGAAAAATTAGAGCACAGACTATACACAAAGAAGATCCATGTTAAAAGTTCTGGATTCTTTAGAAGCAACCTGAAAGCACTGCATAGTTGAGAGTACCAAAAGGGAATGGATGATCACTAAACAATCGTTGGATTTATGTTTGAAAAATGGAGCTAGTATTATCATAATATGTTGTTAGACTAAGCATGGTTATTCAGTAACATACCCTTTGGAGTCAGCCAGCCTCTGTTCAAATCTTGACTTACAATTTCTAGCTCTAGTTGTGTGCAATTTGCACAATCTGTCTAGACATTGGCTCTCTCATGTTTTATGATATCTTCCTTACAGAGTTATTGTGAGAATTGGATCATATATATTAATCTTCAGTAAACAAATTATGAAGTGCCATTTCTAATGTATATCAATTTATAAGAAACTACTGATTTGTTTTACAGAATTACAAAGCATACCACTAGCTGCAGTAAAGGCCAGAGGACTAAGTCTTTCTGCAAGGGGACTGTTGTACTATGCAAGGAGGCCATGCTAGTCACTATTAATAAAACTTCATCACAAATATCCAGTTACTAAAATTAAATAACTATTTAATTAGTATAATATTATTTACACAAGTCTCTTAGGTAAACTCCTGTTTCTCAGTGTTTCCACTCCCAATATTAAGATAATGCAGACCTTGATCTTGGCTATTTTGCATAGCTGGTAGTTATAAGAAAATCTTTCTCATCTAAAGTTTATAGATGGCTGCATAAACATGGATTATTTTTGTTCTGAAATACACAGATATTCAAACCTTATTTTTCAGTTCATTCACTTCTTGTCCATGGCTTCTGTTTAGTTGTTGTTCTAATTTCTCCAGGTCTATTTTTTGTTGTTGTTTAATAGCTTCACATTCACAGCTCAAACTTTCCAACATTCGACTCTTGAGTTCAACTTCTCTCTGAAGAGTATATTTTTCTTGTTCATAATTCTGAAAACATATTCAATTACAATTCAATTACATAAAAATAGTTTAAAGCCATTACATACAATCAGTTTTCATCTTCAACTGTTTTGTTTCTGCTTCACACATTTGCTGCTTTCCAAGTAACAATCACATGTTAAACCTCGAATAACTTTGTGGCTAATCAGTGTTAACCTGTGAGGTGTATCTTGAGACTATGTTGAAGCCCACGCTTGAGATACCTAACTGGTTCTATGCCCTATCAAAGAAGTAAAAAATGCTCCATGGTATGTCAACATGTTAAATAATCTCTGCTAGAAAAAAAAAAGGAGTTAATAGCACTTAAGTTTTCCTAGTGGAATTATTAGTTTGATAATGAAATACTCTACTTGTAGCTCTGAACAAAATAATTAAAAAGAAAAAAAAAGGTGAAAAGATAAATACTGAATTAGCCCTTACTTTTAGAATGTGGTTACCTGAGAGATGTTCACAAAATGTCTACCAGAATGAATACAGTGCTGAGACAAACGAGTAATTAAAAGTGCTTTTGCTTATTCACAACAAAGTTTATAGATTTAAAAAAAGGTATGTTTGAACTCCTTAAGCAAACTTTTAAAAGATAAAAATTCAATTAAATTAGAGGAAAGAAGACTCAAAACATTCATATCATTCTCCCCAAAGCCATTCTAGTTTAAAAGGCGGCAACTGTTAAAATAATACTGAAATTTAACAAGTTATTACTCAGAATGATAAAGTATAACACAGTGTTATTTTTTTTACTATTAGAGAGATTTGTAATCTTCACTTTGCCTTTATGATTTGGTATTGGATTCTTGGTCCAGAACAATACTACAAGAAAAAACAAAGGTTGTCATTATTAGTTATTTTTATGTTCTCTATTTTTTTTTTACCTGTTATATTTACACTATTGAGATCCAAGTTTAAATATATTACTGAGCTTTTATAATTAAACTGATTTGTCCATTCATTATTTCCATAAATATTTGTGTGCCAGGCATTAGGGATACAGCAGTGACAAGACAGACAAAATTCGCTCTCTCAAGGAGCTTATAATCTGGAGATAATTAGTAATGTGGAGATTTAAAAGAGTAGCAATCATGGCAACTTTATGTTACAGTCAGGGTTGGCCTCTCTGTTGAGGTGACATTTAACTGAAACTTGAAGTTTGAGGATTCAATCGATGAGCAGTGGGGGATGAACAACTCAGAAAAAGGCAACAGCTAGTGTAATGTCCATAAAGTGAGAATAGTACAGCCAAGAATAAGGGAAAGCAGTTTGAAATGAGATCACAACTTTGGCAGGGATCAGATCACATACGGATCTACCAACCCAAGTAAGGAGCTCAGATTTTGTTGTAAATACAATCAAAAGCTGTTGTGTGGTTTTTAGCAAGGATGTGACATAATCTTTTGTGTATTTTTCCAAGACCACTTGGCTGCTGTGTGAAGAATACATTGTTATGAACAGCAACAATGGAAGCAGATAACCTGGTTGGAAGGCTCAGAAGTCACTCTAGGGAGAGATGATGGAGATCTGGACTAGAGTGGCAGTAGTGTAGATAGATACCTCCTAGGTCAATTTCTCAGAATTTATTGATGAATTAGATGTGAGAAATGAGGGCCTGGGAAGGGGAGAGAGGACGGGGAGATGAAGAGAAGTTGATTAATGGGTACAAATATACACTTAAATAGAAAAAATAAGAACTGGTATTTAACAAATCAGTAGGGTGACCATTAATTGTACATTTCAAAATAGCTAGAAGAGAACAATTCAAATGTTCCCAGCAAAAAGAAAAGACAAATATTTAAGGTGACAGATATCCCAAATATCCTGATTTGATTACATGAATGTAAAGAATTATCATACGTACCTCCAAAATATGTACATCTAATATGTATGAATAAAAAAAATTAGGGAAAGATATTGAGAAAAACTCCTAGATTTTTGGCTCAACCAATTGAATGATTGCTATTACATTCACTAAATAAGTTTTAAAAAATAGTAAGAGAATACTTGGTAAGTGAACAGGGAATCAACTATTCTGTCTGTATATGTTAATTTGAGATGTCCATTAGTGGGCAGTTGAACACACAAACTTAGACTTCAGGGAAGAACTAAGAGCTTGGTGTAGTGTCATAGGGCATTTTGATGTTATTTAGAGGCCTGAGACAAGTACAGTCACCTAGGAAGAGTACAAATAAAACAAAATCTGGTGCTAAATGTGGTAAAAAGAGCAATCATAACTTGATTTTTCAAACTCAGAACACATTGGGTTGGAAAGAGTATCAGGGATTCATTTAGTTCATTGTTGTTTAATGGGGATGAGGTGGATAGGAACTAGATCTAAAATCTTCAGAGAATAAAATAGTAATAATGCTAAACAAGACAAATCTTCAATAGATAAGTACATCCTTGCAGAGAGAAGAGTCTAAAGTCCTACCTCAGTCATGGTCATCATTTCATTATGGCATTTATCCAATTGATTCTGTAGTTCATTTTGGCTCTCCACTAGTTGCAAACCATACTGTGCAGCTTTTAGTCGCTCTTCTTCAGCCTCTTTGAGCTTGCGTCGAAGATTTGTAACTATATCTGTCTCCATGTTTTTCCTGTTTTTAGCCTACTGTAAATAGAGGAAATAAGACTTCTTAAGCTTAAACAAAAAACTCCATGCAATGATATCAATAGAAGAAATATATTCACTCAATAATACTGCCATATGCACAGAGCATTTTTTCTTAACTTGCAGTCAAATTTGCATTCTTGTTTCAAGAGCAAGAATTGTTGTGACAATATTATTACTTGATGTGAGACCAACTCAAAAAGAACAGAGCAGAATACATTTAATTTTGATTCTACAAAATTCACCATCAGGAAACTATTTAGTTGTTGTGTGCTAAGCCTCCTTAAATGTTAAGGTAGGGTTGGTCTCATAATTGTACCACTATCTATGTAATAAAAGTTAAGAGAATTTAAAAAATCAAGAAACTTATATTAGCATCACGGCTACTTAAAATATAGAAAGGCAGCTTTGAATAAGGTTCATAAGGTAAAGCAAAGAATACCAGGTCTGTGATTTTTCACAACAGTGTTAACTTCTTGAACATAATAAATCTGCTTTCTTGAAAAGAGACTAATATTTTACTAGGTATTCATAAGAAGCATGCAAAATAGAAACCATATTCAGAGCAATTAAAGGACACTGCCTTAGTTCCAGATTTTCAAGCTAAGACTTAGACATTGTATACAGAAACATTCTACTTTAACTCAATCTTACTCATTACTTTTTCCTATTTGGCCCCAGCCTCTTAAGCCAGACTCAAAGTCACCTTTGCCTTCAAAGCCACCAGGTCATTATTAAGATGTTCCCCCATCTCAAGTCAACATAGTCATGCACTGAACAAGTATTTTTTGAATGCCTTATGTGCTAAGCTCCATTCTGGACATTCCAGATTCATTAGGGAACAAAATGGACAAAAAAGTCCCTCCTTCATGAAACTTACATTCCAAGAGAAGAAAACAATATATAATAGCATAATAATATTAGAAAGAAGAAATGGAAAAAAGAACACAACAGGATAAGGGAGCTGAATGAAGAGATGGGTAGTGTAACTAGGAGGCAGAAAATGAGAGAATTAGCCATACAACTATTTAAGGGAAGAATGTTTCAGGCATACTTCCTTATGGAAAGCCCTAAGGCAGAAGGAAGCCCAAGGAGTCAACAAGATAGAATTTAGGTCACAGATAATAGGGAAAATAGGCAAATCAGGTCATTATAAAGATTTTGGCTTCAACTCTGGGTGAAATGGAAAGTCATTCCGAAGTCTGGAGTACAGGATCTGACAATTTAACAGGATCAATTTGGCTGCTATGTTGAATAGTTAAGAGGAAGCAGAGAGACCATGTGAGACAATGGCTCGGACTAGGGTGGTAGCATAGGAGGCAGTGAGAAATGGCCAGATTCTATATATGATTTGAAAGTAAAGTCAATATGATTTTCTGGCAAATGGAACGTGGGATGTGTGAAAAAGAAAATTCAAAAATGCCCCCAAGCCTTCTGGCCTGAGCAACTAGTAAAACGGAGTGGCCATCAGGAAAGAAGACCAGGAATTCAAATTTAGAGCATGAAAGATGTCAAGTAAGCAGTTGGATATAAGAGTAAGAGAGGGGTCTGGACTGGGATATAAATTTGGGAGTTATCAACATAAGTCCTTGGGACTTGATATCACTAGAGGATGAGCATAACTAAAGAGAAAAGGACGAAGGATTGAACCCTGTTATTAAGTAGAGAAGAAGACAGCAAAGTATATTTAGTAGTTACCAGTGAGGTAGGAGGAAAATCAGAATTAGGTGTTGTCTTAGAAGCCAATAAACAAAATATATTAAGGAGGTAGGAGTGAACAATCATGCCAAATGCTGCTGCTAAGTCATATAAGGTAAGAACAGAAAATTGGTGATTGGCTTTGAATTCATGGAGGTCACTGGTGACCACAAGAACAGTTTTGATATACAGGTAGGGGGCAAAGCCTGACTGGAATAGGTTTGCAAATGGTAGGAGATGATAGCAAGTATAATTTTGCTGCAAAGGAGAGCAGATAAATGGAGCAGTAGCTGGAGAGGAAGTAGGAACAAGTGTTTTGTTTCTTAGGTAGGCCATGGGAAAAATCCAGAGAAGAAAAACTGATGATATTGGAGAACAGCTAAAGTGATGTCTCTGCATAAAGAGGATGAGGTTTAATGTAGAGGCACTGGTTTTAGACAGCAGTATGCATATGTCATCTAAACTAAAGGAAAGCAAAACATGAGTACAAATGATGGTAAGTAGGCATCACATGTGGGAGTCTATATAAATGCTTCTAACTGCTTTAATTTATCAATGAATTAGGAAGCAATTGAGAATGAAGCCAAGGAGGAGATATAGAGCTTTAAGAGAGAAAAAAGGGTATCCTAGGTTATCCCAGGCTGGCAGTTATCACTGTAAGTGCAAGACCTTTTCAAAGCACGTACATGGTAGGGCCAGGCAGCTAATTGTTGCACTGTTAATAATAACTTGTTGAGGATTTACCATTTACCAAGCCAAGTGCTTCAAATACATTATTTTATCTAATTTTTTTTGATGAGCCTGAGTTAAGTGTGTATTGTCCTCTCTACCTACTAAAGGAAAAAATGGTGTTAACCTCAAGATAGCCCAGCCAGGCATATCCAGGGAAACCAAAAAATTAGCTCTCATTCATTTAAAAGATTTGCTAGAATTCCTATCATGTGTCAGACACTGTACTAATGCTGAGTATATAATATGACAGTAACCCAAAACAATATTCCCGTCTTCTTGAATCATACAGTCTATTAGTAGAAAGGTATTACATCAAACTGTATAGTTATAAGTGTGATAAATTCAAGAGGCAGAAATGTATGCTACCTGAGCCTATAACAAGGGGGAGCTATTCTAATTCAGGGGGTGGGGAGAAGTAGGAGAACAAGAACAACTTCCCTGAGGAGGTGACTTTTCAGCAGAGATTTAATGGATGACAAAAAGTTAACTTATTCAACCTAGAGTAGCCTCCCTTGAATAACTACAGCCAATGTGTGCCAGATATTGTGGTCCTTTATAATCTTATTCAGTCCTCTCAACAACCCAGTGAGGTACAAAGTATTTCTTCCATTTCACACATATGCAAACTGAGACACAAAAAGTTTAAGTAACTTGTCTAAGGTTATCAGCTAGTAAAGTGGTTAAGTGAGATGGGAACCAGAATCTAGCTGCAAAGCCTGGTGCTCCAACCACTTTTCTGTCCTGCCACTCAAAAACAGCATTTTGGAGATAGGGAAACTGGGAATCATGCTGCTTGAGTTCTTATTCACCTCCACTATTCACTGGCTGCATGAACTTGGACAAGTTATTTAATGGCTTGTTTCATCATCTATAAAACAGGGACAATAACACCCATCTAACAGGGTTGTTGAGAAGATTAAATCAGATAATGGATGAAAGCAATTAGGGCAGAGTCTGACACCCAGCTGAGGGAGTGAGTGCTGTCCAACAGAAATATAACGCTAATCATTTATGTGATTTTGAATTTTCTAGGAGCCACAGTTTTAAAAAAGTAAACACAGGTGAAAAATTAATTTTAAACATTTTATTTAACCAAATACATCCAAAATATTACCATTTCAACAGGTAGTCATTATAAAAACTAATGAGATATTACGCTTTTTGTGTACTATCTGGAAGGTGGTCTTGCTAATAACCTACCTAACAGAGGAAAATAAACTATCAAACAGCAAGTAAGGGAAATAAACTCACAACACACTACCCTTTGTTTAATTAAAACACGTGTGGTCTAACTTGTTATCTTTGAGTTCTTTTTCAGCCTTGAAAAAGTTCCTGAGTGGACAGGAGTGAGAACTTCCCCTGCTTCCTCAATAAGAGACAGTACCAGATGCGTCCCGCCATCGAGAAGAAAGAAGAAACTAATTTCTGCTATCAATCTGCTACGTGAGAAATAGAAAAGGCTAACACAGCAGCCTCACGGCCGCTTTTGTTATCAGTCCCCTGAAACAGACAAAAAAAAAAAACAAAAAAAACCCATTTCTACTCTTTAAAAGCACCAAGCAACTTTCCTCACCGCCCGACATTTCTTTCCTCCCTGCGTGTGTCGCGGCCACTCTTTCTGTCTCAGGAAAATGAATAAACTTTTACTTTTGTATATCCTAACCACTGTCTGGGAATTCTTTCTCCCCCCGCCTATGGACTTCACACCCTAACACTATCTTTGAAATCCAGTGTGTATTTTACATTTGCAGCGTTTCTCAGTCCCGGCTGCCACAAGTGGCTAGTGGCTATCCTACCGGGCAGCGCAGATCCAGCGGCTGTTATCATTTGTAGGGCCCAGCAGCAGACCCGCCCTTCCATAGTCATCCAGAATCTCCGAGGGCAGAGAGACGGTCCAACAGAATATCGAAACCGGCTCGAAACCCAGTGTACAAGACCTCAGGGTTCCGGGAAGAAGGTGTTTCAGCTAAAGGCCTCCGCCGAGACCCAGGCCCCAGGTTTCCTTAGGGCCCGCTCACCTTTCCACTCCTCACCGCTCTTCTCCACACCCAACTCCCACCAAGCCCCTTGCCCCTACCTTTCTCCACACCCGCTCCCCTGCTGCGGCAACTGGCGGCTAATAATTTCAGAGTGTCCAGATTAGCGGACGTTAATTCCACTTCATCACAGAGACGCCGGCTCATTCACTCGGCTAGCACTCGGGTAAGCGCCAGGGCTTTTTGAATGCAGTTCCCGCGAGTACCCAGCTCTCGCGAGACTTGCCGCTCACACTGCGCGTTAAGGAGAAACTGGGAGATCCGGCCAGCAGAGCGCCCCGCCCCCTGCAGAGACTGCGCAGGTGCGCGTAGCGAGACGTGGACCCGGCGCAAGCGCAGACTTAGCCCCTTGGCTCGTTAATTTTACCTGGGGTTGGTTTCCTGAGTGTCTTGTATGTATCTGCGTTTAGTTGCCGTGTTGCCAAGTTCTGCTTGTCTGCTGTTTTTATACGACAGTGCTTCTGGAGGGGCAGTGTCGCCACGCTGGGCGGTGGAGGATCCCCGTGTCGCCACTGTGCCGACTTCACACACTCCGCTACGGGTGGGTCGGCCAGTGTGCCCTCTGAGGACCCTTCCCTCTGGCATCTGTCTTACAGTTCCAGTAACCAGAACCAGTGGGACTGTGCCTGAAAGCACCATATGACAGGATCACAGTTACCATTATAGGACAGGATGACAGTTATCATAATGGCTTTACCAAATGAGCTCTCACCATGTACTAAATTTTACAGATTATCTCATTTAAGCCCGCAAACAGCCTTATGAGGTAGATGATACTACCTGTAAGGTTTTTCGGCGGCGGGGAAAAGAAAAGACAGACAGACAGAGAAAGAGTGGGGCCAAAACCACGTGGCTTTATTTAGTGCTCCCTGACGAGGTTCTGGGGCCCCAAGGGAGGGGGGCCCCAGAAGTCGCCTCCGTTTGAAGGAGGTGAGGCCTTATATACCGTTTGGGCCAGGCTAGGGACTTTTGGCGGGAAGAGCTGGGGCGACCTTTGGTGGTCATTGAGAAATAGGAGGGGCTGGCGGTATTTGCAGAATCCAGCAACCAAAACTTTCTTATCCGGGTGGACATCTGGGTGTGGTTCCTCTCAGCGGGGCCTGGTGGTTTTGTCCTTGGCAGGTCTGGTCTCGTGAGCCTTTTCTTTTTTGATCTAGGGAGAGGAGAGGGCCCGCCACCAGCCTTACACTATCCTTCTATTTTTACAGAGAAAAACAAAGCCCCAGAAGAGAAGTGTCTCATCCAAGGGGAAGAACTGGAATTTGAGCTAATGCAGCCTAATTCTAGAGTCCAAGCTCTTGTGTATATTTGTTTTAAATAATAATGTTTCTTGAACCTGATATCTATTCATTATTCAAAAATTCTTGCCTATCTGAGGACTTGGCTTTAATTCTTTTTTTCATTATCAGTTTTTCCTTCTCTGTTGGATCGTCTCTATCAGCAAATAAACATGCTGTAATGATTTCCATCGAAAAAAATAACCATAGCCTCCTTGACCCCAACCAGCTACCACCACATTTGTTTGTTTCTCTTTATAACAAAAATTCCTGAAAAAAAAAGTTTACACCCCCTATCTCCATTTTCTTGCATTTTATTCTCCCCCCCACCAGGGTTAAACCAGGGTTTGGTACCCACAAATACTGTGAAATGTCACCAGGAGGTGAATTTCTATCTTGCAAAATCCAGTAGTCAATATTTAGTCCTTACTTCTCTTGACATTTGACAGACTTGACCACTCTCACTGAGTCTTTATTTATGTCTTGGAATGTCACGCTCTCCTGGCTTTCCTCTTCTCAGTTTCCTTTGCAGGCTTCTGTCTTTCACTGAGCTAGGCCAGACCACAAAGGGTTAATCTGGGTTTTAAAATTGGCAACAATGATGCCTTCAAGTTGCTCACAGTATAGCCTAGCAGATGCATCTGGGACTCAGATGAGCCACATGCTTATTCATTTGTAATCACCACCATGTTCTTGGATAAATGAAACAAATTCCATTTTCCCTATCATGTAACGAAAATTGTTTAACTCAGGAGCCAAAAAGACACTGTTCTAGCCTAAGCCAGTTGTAACTGGCTGGTAGTTCAGAAGTTCTATCTGAACTTCTTTTTTCTCTTTTGTTACAGTAGAAGGTAGACCCTACATTAACATTAATGTTTCTTTCAATTCTATTTTTGAAATATAACATACATTTTAATCTGTTAATTGAGTGACCACCATGTATTAGGCATAGTGGAAGGAATTCAGAGAGATGGTAAACCCAACTACTGTCTGGAATGCTCACAATATAGTAGAGGATTTTAAAAATATATCTATAAATAACTACAGGGCTGTATATAAATGCCATGTGAGTAGTATGTGCCCCACACTAAAGGCATTGTGTGAAAAGAGAGGTTTATATTGTCTGGACATTTCTTTAAAACTTCACAGTGCAGGTGGCACTTCAAGCAGGATCTTGAAGGATGGCAGAGCTAAGGAGGAGGGGACAGCATTGGCAGAGTCATAGAAGCTATCCATATCATAACTAAGGTCATTCTTCAGGAACAGTCTGGATAGGGTGCTGCCAATACCATCTCTGGACACTAGATGTCACAAGTAAAGTAAATTCTAGATTGTCTCTGCTTCTTAGGATAACTTACACAGTACTTCTGATTCCATATACAGATCCCCATACCCCGATGTGGTATACATACCATGCCCTAAATACCAAAAGTCAGGAAAAAAAGGTGTATCTGTCATTTTCAGTTTCCATAAGGAGAGGTGGGACTTTGCCTCCTCACACAGTAGTGGATTCATCAAGCAGAGGGAGAGAGTTTAGAAGCTGGGAAACAACACCCACCACCACCACCACCATTACGATTCATAATATTATAGCTGTTCAGAACTGTGATAGACCAATATAGTGAACTTGTCATCATTCCTTCATTGTGACTGTTCTAGCAGAAATGAGGAAATTATCAGAAATGCCATAGAAGGGAATGTGACATTGCATTGAAAGCAGTATATATTTTGACATGAACTTATTGAATGATTGTTTTGGGTACTAAAAATGAATAATTTCTGTACTAAAGGAACTTAGGATTTAGTGGAAGAGACAATTACCAAACAGTAAATTCCTATCTAGTGGGTGGCTTAGACTTTCTTGTTCCTTCACATTATTAAGTAGAGCTGCAAGCTTGTCTTTGTTGGGGTCAAGTGAAAACAAGCTCAGCACTCTGAAGCACAGAGTCTGCAAATAAGAAATGGACTAATAAAGTTCCAGGATTCACAGCATGAGGTGGGAGATAGAGTTCTGGATGTTTTACTCGAGGTTGTGGTCACTGAAACCTAGAGAATGGCTGAGATCAAGAAAACAGGCTTGAAGAGAGAGAAGAGACTTTGAAGATTGTCCTAATCCATGGAACAGGAGGAGAATAAGGATCTGATAAAAGAAACAGAGGAGTCATCTGAGAAGAGATCAGGAAATTTAATTGTCACACCTGCCACTGTGATAATTAGATATCAAAATGAATAATTGTACCAACAAGGCGGATTTGACTGTTCAATAGTAATAATGATAATGAAGCCCAGTCTACAGTCTCTCCTGGATCTGCAATGTGTAGCACCAGCTTCAACTCTTAATGAACCTCATTGCAATCTTTTTTCCCTTTAAATAGGTGCAGTCCTCACTCAGAGCAAAGATGCACCATCCTAATATTGCTATTTATTAGTTAACTTCCCAGCATCAATTCCTTTCTCCTTTTCCTGCCAAAAGCATTCTGATTATTCTTTGGGAAGCTTATCTTTCCCTCTGTTTTCAGGCATGTGGATTCTGATCCTACCCTTCATCTCTAGGATATCCCATCATCCTGGTTATAGTAATTGATTCAAAGATAGGCATGTGACTGAATCCAAGCCAAAGAAATATAATGAGATTTTTCACTGGGACTGCTGCGAAAGATCAATCTTGTTAACCACCTCTGTTATGGACCAAATGATGTCTCCTCCCACCCCAAATTCATGTGTTGAAGCCCTAACTCCCATGTGACTACATTTGGAGATAGGAGCTTGAAAGTTCAATGAGGTCTTAAGGGTGGGGCCCTAGTTGATAGGGCTAGTATTCTTATAAGAAGAGGAAGAGACCACAGGGATAGATCTCTTCCCCCTCCCCAACCCCTGCTCCGTGTGCACACAGAGGAAAAGAACACAGCAAGAAGGTGGTTATCTGCAATCCAAGGAGAGAGGTCTCACCAGAAACCAACCTTGATCTTGGTCTTTTAGCCTCCAGAACTGTGAGAAAATAAATGTTTGTTATTTAGGGCATCTAGGCTGTGGTGTTCTGTTAAGAGTTGCCCCAGCAGACTAATCCAGCCTTTGTACTTAAACTTTTTAACCCAGAGCTTCCAGCTGCCATATTGGGCTCATGAGGGACAAGTCCGCTTGAAAATAGAATCTAAAGCAAAGCTGATAAATAGAGAGGGAGAAAAGAGTCCTGGACATGTCATTTGAGCCCTGTATCAAGCCAGTTGTGAAGCTAACTAGCCCTAAACCGTTCAGTGTTTTGTTCCAACCGAATGTCTTCAATTTGAGTTTTTTGTTCCTTGCAGCATAAAGAGTTCTAACCAATACACACAGTAATACTTGTGCCTGAGCTTGAGCAGACTAATACTAATTAACCTGCTAAATTTAACCTGTCAAGTTCTCATTTTACATTTAAGATTTTATGAGGCTAAAACTGAAAGTTGCTAATTTCCAGAGATAGAATCTGGGAATGACTTCTTTGAGAAAAATGCCTTGGTCGAACTAAAAAGAAAGGTTTATCCTAAATGAAAGAGTTTAGTGGATCATAAAGGAAAACAAAGATTCACACACCTTGTAATTCATTTCTTGGCCTCACTTCAGGTTACCACCACACCACATTTAATCTGACTTCTTTAGGTGATTTAAGCACCTAACTAAGCCAGTTAGAATTAAGACTGCATGTTTATATCAGTTATGTATTTTACTTGCTGAGAAGAATACCCACTCTAAAGATATATGTGTATATTAAGAAAACAAGAGCCCTAGATCTTACAACCATTCACAAGACTGTGCTTGCTGTTAATACTCATGAACTCCTATCTTCCAGTACCCATTGTATATTCCTTTTATTTTCTGACAGTACCTTAACTAATTGGGGTTCTTTATCGAGTAGAATGACAAAATCTTCAGTGCTGAATAAAACATATTCATTAGTCATGATTTATGTCACTCACTGTTCTATTGGCCCAAGTATAATTGGCCTAAGTCATAGAGGGATGGGATAAAATTAGGGTCTTGTTCTCGCTCTGAAGGCTTGAAATTGTCACACTACTTTTCTGTGTGTGTGTGTGAATTTCAATTCAGTTGAAAGAAGTGGTTGCTGCCTTGATGTTATAATGCTTAGTTTAATGTATTTTATTTGTAGGAAAAACAATTTGGGGGTGCACACAGTAGACAAAGAAATTGACAAGTCCGCATCTCCAACTAAGCAGCAAGATACACCTGTTCAAAAATACCAGCCCAGGAGTGGGGAACCTTTTCATGTTGGAAGATTGCATTAATTTACCTATAATTGAATAAGGCCACATTCAAGAAACTCCAATCAGATATACTTTAAAATGCACATTATTTTATAAAAATCTGCTATGTATTTAATAATTTCAAAAAAATGGAAACTATTTGTTAATTTTAAAGTTAACTAACCTTTTAATGACTTTGTTGTGTCTGCTTTTTGTTGGAAAACATTTGAATATTTGGTTGCAGCATGGAGGTCCACAGTTTCAGTTGATCCTCTAGATGAGTATCAGTCATTTGTGATGTTAAGGGCATCTTGATATGGCTTAGATAGGAGAATGCAGATTTACAGCAATAAGGGGTTGAAAATCAAGAAAGCATTTTTTGGGCATGTTGCCAAAGGCATGGGTATTCTACTGAATTTTTCCAGATTTCAATTGAATCTTTCTTAGCAGCAATGACTTAAATTGTCATCTATTGAGAGCTCAGTCAATGTCCATCTGTATTTCTTTAGGTGGCCTTGGTGATAGCAACTGGGTGAGACTGAAATGCTAATTGGAGTGTGATGTCATGATTCTCAAAGTCAGTGAACCTTTCATTGTATTCAGCAATTAATAGGTCTATAACAGCTGTGTATTCTTCAAATAATTCACATATATCATCCTGCTCATCGGTGACCTTTGCTAACGGGGAAAATGTTCATCTGAAATTTCCTTTTGAAGAAGAAGTGTTTTGAAAAAAGATAGCTTTTTTGAAAATGTTTGGATTTTTTTGTCATGTATTATACATAGACTTAATTTAACCTTGCAAAGAAATGTTCAAGATGTTTTGATTTGACATATCACACAAAAATGCTGCATTCCTTTAGAAATCTTCTTTCAATAATTCACACTGCTGATTTTGTTCTTCATAAAATTTAACTATCTGTTCTTGCAGAGGTAAAATTTAGGCTAACACCTGACCCTGCCATAGCCAATGCACTTTAGAATGATATGGCAAATCCACACCGAATACTTCATGTTTCAACTTTAGCATGTTAGGAAACTGAAGATACCATGTTGCAGTTGCATGAATATAGTTAACACTTATATCTTGTTGCAAAGTGTGACTTAAAATAGTAGCTTTAGCACAGAGATTTTGCTGATGCAAGATACAATGAAAAGAAATGAGAGCATCTGGATCTGTTAATACTTATTTTTATCTGTGCAATAAACTCTTCATGTTTTCCTGTCATGGAAAGTGCACTGTCTGTACATGTACTCACTAAATTTACCAAATTAATTCCAGTTTCACATTTATCTTGAAAGTTGTTGAAGATACCTATTCTCCATGTTCTGTTTGCAAGAGTACCCAAAGTGAGTAACTCTTTGTAGCAAAGAAGATCTTCTGTTATGACCCAAATGAAGTAAAAAAGGTGTGCCAAGTCAGTAGTATCAGTTGGTTCATCCAAAGAGATTAAATAATATATATTTTCCTTTGAAGTATTGCATGAAGTTGTACTTTAAGTTGAAGGTTAATTCATGCTGCTGATCAGTTATGGTTTTCCTTGAAAGAGGCAGTTGTTTGTACTTTGAAACATTATAGGAGTCTAAGCATCCTACAACTTCAACGATGCATTCTTTCACAATTTCTACCCCACTGAATGGCTTCCCTTTTTTTCTGAGTATGTTAGCCACTTTGTAAGTTGCTTCAATGGCATTATTTCCAGGTCTTATTGCTGCTTGAAAAAAATTGTCTTTGCTTTTGCTTTTCATCTTTTAATTTTGCAGTACCACCTTTTGTGCCTTTCCCTCTAATTTAAAACATTTGTGGTCCTTATAAGTGTTGTAATGCTGACGAGCATTGAGTTTCTTTAATGTTGATATTGCGGTATCACAAAGCAAGGAAATCATCTTATCTTTAGCAGAAACAAGATAATATTGCAATTCCCAATCCTCATTAAAAAATCTGTTTTCTTCCTCCAGTGTTCTCTTGGTCTTCTTTGACATTGTGGGCTGTTAAGCAGACAGAATTAAAAATACTGTTGAGCTGTGCAACTATTCACAGATTCCACTTCAAACAGAAACACAGTGCACTGTTGTCAAAAGCTGGTAACACACTGGTGTACTCGACCCCCATAAACTCTCACCAACCAGCCTCTGGCGCCAGTCAGGCAGAGGAGGTTAGAACTAAATCACGAACATAGCAGCTGTTGATTTAGCCCTTATAGCATACTGTTGTTCTAATTGTGCTGGCCAATCTGGGAGGATTATTTCATTGAAACTTATTTTATTCTTTTGTATTTTATTAATAAATATGTTTATTTAAAAATAAAGTAAAAATATAAATACTGATAAAAATAAAAGGATTTGTTGTGTAAAATTAGGATTCAGTCAAAAGGCTGCACTTAAGGACCTAGAAGGCCACATGTGGCCTTAAAGCTGCAGGTTCCCCACCCCTGTACTAGTCCAAAAGCTACCTCCCACCTGCTGCCACTAGGTGACAGTCTTTGCAAATATTTCATACGAAGGGAGCATCTTTCTGTTACAGAAATTAGATTCCGTTGGGAGATGTTTACTTGATAGTTTCAGTTAGTTTAGCCAAATGCACAAGTTTGTTATAACCTACACTCTTAGCCATTTGAGATCACAATTATTCCTTACCTGGAACACTCTTTCCCTCCCTTTACTTCACTCATCTCATCCTTCGCTCTGGAGAGGCCCTATGAGTAATGGCTAAGCATGCAATACATCATACATATTCTGGAGTCAGCATCGGGGCTCCATCGCAGACTCTGCTACTTCCTAGATGTGGCTACCTTTAACAGCTACTTGACCTTTCTAAGCCTCAGGTTCCCCATGTACAAAATGGGATCATCAAAGTACCTAATTCAATAGATCATCATGAAGCTTACATAAGCTAATACTTTTAAAGCACTTTTAGCATAAGGTCAGTAAGTGGGAGCTATTATTACTAAGAACATTGTACTAGTTCAAATGCCACTCCCACTGGGACTCCTTTTCTGAATCCCTAGCCTAGGGAATGTCCCTGCATACAGTTCATAGCATCTTGTGCGTATCCTTCAGAATACCTATAATAGTTTGTGGTGATTTGTGTAATTTACGTCTGACTTCCTCACTCAACTGTAAGATCTTTGAGGATAGAAAAGGCTGTATCTGTTTTGCTTACTTCAGTTTCTCTCAGCAACTGTCATAGGGCCTGAGACATGCTAGGTGCTAAAGTTAAGTTTGACACATGAATGAAAAAAATGCATACTCAAACACTAGTATTAAATATAATTCATTGATTTAAAAGGGAGAATATGTAAACTCACTCTTTGATCTCTCGGGGAGATCAAAGAAACTTGTAAAGGAATTGCTATTCTTAATCCTGAGTGGAAAAGGCTGAGCACTTCTTAATCAGTTTACATAAGTTAAATGTCCCTAAGACAGTGTATCAAATAAGTAGTTTGAGGTATTTGATACCCTCTGAAATTTTAATTGCTTCATTCAGCTATGACAATATAGGTGTCCCCCACTTGAACCAATACTTCTTCACTGAGAATTTATTTATTGATGTAGTATCTGCAACTCAAACATTCTTAATAATATACTAGGGAACTTGGTATATAAAATGACCCTATTGGAGAGATCTGTAAAGCAAAGAATCCTTAGCTAAAGTAAATGTTCACTTTTATGTAAATACTGAATTTCACATATTAAGTTCTCTTAAAGGAAGAGCTACCCTTGATGAACTTAAAGTTTTAAAACACAAGTTTTCTTAACATTTTATCATGTCATGGACAGGTTTACATATCTCCTTCAGAACAAATCTGACACAAGCTGTCCTATTAATTTCTAAACTAGAAAATATTAAAAAGGGTGTATAATTTCAGTGATCCTTAAAGTCCTTTAATGAAGGACTTTATGAAATGATTAACTAAGCAAGCAACAAGGCCCAAAAGCACATTCATGAGAAATGTTACATGTTTTCAAAAAATAATTTTATGTTTCCAAAGTTTTCCCAAAATATGAGGAATGAGAAAGTGTTTTGTGGGCTTGAAATACCCTGTACAGACAATAAAAGCTCCCCTTCTTTCTACCAGGGTGATAAAACTTTAGGCAGCCCAGATAACAGATGTGCTCCTTTCTTTGCATTAGTCATTGCTTTACCAGTTCTGTTTACCTCTCCACTACCTGGCAGGATGCTAGGACTCTGTCTTCATCACAAATGAATCCCATCAACTCACCCATGACACACTACATACTGCTGGCAGTATCTGGCCACTTTTGATAAATTGTTCAGTCTTGTGAAATACTTCCCTAAACTGAAGTTCTGGAACTCATCAGGTGTCTTCTCTGACAGCCATATCTTCCTTTGGCTCTCAGATTACTCAAGCAGCTGGGGTGAAGCCTACGTCCTCCCACAAATCATGCTTCTTTTGGAAATTTAGACCTATCGGCTTTTGGCGCTAAAGCAGTGCTGTTGCATTCTCTGTCAGATCAGGGCCGAATAATCTCTTGGGGGTGAGTAAGCTTTTAAATGTTGAAGGACTAACAGTTCCAGGGACCAGTGCACATTTAGCAATTTGTAAGAAAGGTCAGTATGCCTTGTGGCTACATGTGAAGTATCAAGGCCTAGATTTTTTTTCCTTCTCGTGAATTCGTCTGGCATCACACTCTTCCCCTTATCTCAGTCTATCAGTTTGTGCACTGAGCAATCTCTCCATACCAACAGAATATGGCTCCTGAGTTATGTGGATGTGTAATCATTATTATTGTATATGATTAAAGAAAGGAGTTAATGGAAGGCTCTTGGGTGACTGTCATTCTCCCATCTATAAAACTGGTAAAAGGATTAATAACCATCCTATAAACAGAGCCAGGGTTAAGTTCCTGAAAACAACATCTCATTCATAAGGTTTTAATCTTCAAGGCAACATGGGAAAACAGGTTTAAAAAGTAACATCTAATTTACTTTTAAATATGGTCATAAGATTAGATTTCATTCCTACTCCCACAAAAGTAATTAGTGCTGTTCTCATCCTAAGAAACAGAGCTATATTAGGTTTGAAGAGTGGTTTCCACACTTTTTTCTACATTAGAAACATCTGAGGAACTCTTACAAATCCTGATGCCCAGGCTATACCCAGCACTAATTAAATCAGAATGTCTGGGGGTGGGTGCCAGGCTTCAGTAATTTTTTTAAAATCCCTGGGTGAATCCAATGTGCATTAATGTCTAGGAACCTTGAATTAAAACAATTATGCATTCTCTACCACACCTCAGCTTTTCTTCATTGACTCTTTTTTTTTTTTTTTTTGAGACACAGTCTCACTCTATTGCCCTGGCTAGAGTGCCGTGGCGTCAGCCTAGCTCACAGCAACCTCAAACTCCTGGGCTCAAGCAATCCTTCTGTCTCAGCCTCCCAAGTAGCTGGGACTACAGGCATGCACCACCATGCCTGGCTAATTTTTTCTATATGTTTTTAGTTGGCCAATTAATTTCTTTCTATTTTTAGTAGAGACGGGGTCTCTTGCTCAGGCTAGTTTCAAACTCCTGACCTTGAACGATCTGCCCGCCTCAGCCTCCCAGAGTGCTAGGATTACAGGCGTGAGCCACCGCGCCCAGCCCTTCATTGCCTCTTTAGCTCAAAGCTTTTTAACCTGACTACTCATTAGAATTATGGGGCATCTTTAAAAACTCTTACTCTGATTCATTGGGTTTAGGGCAGGGTGTAAGCATCAGAAATGTTTAGCTATTTCCTACGTGACTCTAATGTTCATCCTTGGGGGAGCATCACTAGATTAGCTGTTCATTTAAAGAGGTAGGATAAGGTGGATGCTTTAACATTTTTTAGCATTTTTCTGGCAGTTAAGAGCTTTGTATATTTTTAAAATTCCTATTCACTAGCTTTGTTGAATGAATTTTCTTCTTCAATTCACTAGGCTGCAAAGCCCAACCATTTCCCTGAATCTGTTGATAGTGAGGTTGTCCGATAAAATACAGGATACTCAGTTAAATTTGATTTCAGCTAAATAAATATTTTTTAGTGCAAGTATTTCCATGTAATATTTGGGAGGAATAATAAAAATTATTTACTGTTACTTGGAATTCACATGTAACCGGCACCCTATAATTTCATTTGCTACCTCTGGCAACAATAGTTGGTGTTCGATCATGGCTTATCCTTGGGAAAGTGAGCAGCTGAATCTGGGTCAGGAGAGAGCCATCACTTGAATCTTCAGAGTTTGTGGCCTATCTTTTAGCGCTTACCTTCTTGTTGCAAGGTGGGAGAAAAAAAACCATCAGCAGTTTGGGAATTAAAAACTGTTTAAAATCCCCCAGTGAGCCAAGAAGACCCACATTTTCCTTTTGCTGAGGTTGTCATTGTGTGACGAGTAGGGGAGAAGTACAGGAGAGGAGGGGTATTTCTGTGCATGAAAATGGGATATAGAAAGAGGTTAAGAACTGAATTTTGGGTATAGGCTTTGGTTCCAGAAACCCCAGCTCTGTGCTAAGAGATCACCATTTTGCCATATTAAGCCTTTTCAATGGTTTCAAGTAGCTAAGACTACCCCTCCCCCTCTTTTTTGCACATTATGATTTCTTCTTAATCTATCTGAATATCAGATGCTTGCTGGCTTGGCTGAAAATGAGATAGTTTCCAGGTGGAACTGTTCTCATAGCTTAGTGAGTCTGAACTAATGGAAATTTTGGAAATCCCTGACAATGTTTTAAGAACCCCCTAATCACAGGAGACTTCTCAAGCAGCCTGGATGCCTTTCTGCTTCAACCTTTAAGGACTATTCCCCACTAGGTGATTCCTGAAATTTCCTTCCTTCCCATTATCCCAAAATAGGCCTTGAACTGTAAATAAAAGTCGTGGGTGGGTGTATTTCTTGGCCAACAGCAGGCTGTCTACAAAGGGAAAAGGAGTGAGATTTCACGGTAATTCCCAGAAAGCAGGTGTTGTAATGATTTTACCAAATTGGAGCCTGACATTATGATGAACAACTCCTGAGTCCCCCTCATCATTTCCTCCATGGAGGAGATAGGCAAACAGGTAATATGTCAAATCCCCCTTTGCTGGTCCAAGTTTACTAATGGAAGGAGGTGAAACAGGTGAAGCACATTAACTTTTAACCTGTTAACATTGATTTTTTTCACTAAGCATTAGGTGTTTAATAGGGAAATGCACACTGGCAGAAAGGCGACCAGACAAAGGGTGCTAGGAAGGGGCTGAAAGCTGGCCTGCATCATGGAACATACTTGCAAGCCAGCTGGGCCCACTTTGCACAGATGTTTTTACAGAAACAAGAGGGAGGGGCAAGCGTTCTAATGTTCGATGCATGGGTAAAGCAGGGGAGTATCTTTTTTAGTAATGTTCCTCCTTCCTCACTGTGGCTGGCAGCGGGAGGTGGGGATGGTCAGAGGCTTTGGGATAATTTTATTGCTCAACCTGAATCAAGGAAATTGCATACATTAATTATAAGGCTTTTTACCAAGCTCATTTAAAAGGCGTTAATTTATTTTTTAAGGATGCCTATTCTGGCCGGGCGAGGTGGCTCACTCCTGTAATCCTAGCACTCTGGGAGGCCGAGGCGGGCGGATCGTTTGAGCGGAGGAGTTCGAGACCAGCCTGAGCAAGAGCAAGACCCTGTCTCTACTAAAAATACAAAGAAATTATTTGGACAACTAAAAATATATATAGAAAAAATTAGCCGGACAAGGTGGTGCATGCCTGTAGTCCCAGCTAGTTGGGAGGCTGAGGCAGAAGGATCGCTTGAACCCAGGAGTTTGAGGTTGCTGTGAGCCAGGTAGATGCCACGGCACTCTAGCCCGGGCAACAGAGTGAGACTCTGTCTCAAAAAGAAAAGAAAAGAAAGGGGTGCCTATTCTGAAAAGCAAAGAGCTGCATGTTTATTCTCCTAGGAATAAAACAATCCAATCATCATCAGCTACTTTATGTATGAGTGAAGGAACAAACATGAAGCTATTTGGAGAAAATAGTTTCAAATGTATCTCCTTGGGTCTAAATGTTGAGGTTATTTTATTACAATGTGGGTTTAGGCCTCCCTCCCCCAGATGATTGGGTTGGTCTTCCACTTTTTACCTGAATGTTTCAGTGGCATTGCTATGCAGTTCCAGAAAGTAGACAAAGTCGATTTTCTATCGACTGGAGGTCGATAAGCTGGAGGTTTGCAAATTGGTGGCCCACTATTGTGCTGTTTGGCCCACACACAGTGCAGGGGAAAAAAAATCTTTGGGCCAAAATTAGAAACTTGGGAATTTACACACACACATACACACAAACACACAAACACACAATCTGGATTACCAGCTTTTTGTTTGAAAAATCAGAAGATTTGGCTATCTTATACCTACATTCCTCTTGCCAACACTTCACTGGATCTTTGTGTTTTGTGCTGAGTATGCTTTTTCCAGTCCACACAGCCACTGTCACTTTATCACTGAGTTTGTTCATTCAATGACACAGGTCAGATATGAAGAGACATTTATATCACTTGCGTGCATGGTGCCTCTATGCGTTTGAATTTGCCATCCATGCCATGAGGCAAGATTAGATTATATTGTCACTCCAATGTCTTCCAAGCTGATTCTATAATTCTTCTCTTTTATACAAATGGAGTTCTTGATATTGTTATAGATTATCCGATTCTCTGCTTGAGGAAAGAACTTGACTATATTGTAGCTCTAAAAGTCATTTGTGTCATATTTCAAGTTAGTCTGCTTGGAGCATGAACAAATTTATGACCCAGAGAATAACTATTAAGTTGGTTTTCTTTTTTGACTATGTTTTCATTGATGGAGAATTAGAGTGGTCATCAGGATGAGCTCATCTATAAATGAAAAGTGGAATTAGTAATTTGAATATTCAGAAGCGGTTGCATGTACAAGTAAAATCTAGCAAAGATGTGCTCAACTGTTGACTCTGCTCAACCTGGTATCAGACAACTGTAATGCTAGAAGGGCCCTTATAAGTAAAATCTGGCCTCTTCATTTCATAGATAAAACTGAACTTAATAAAGGTAAAATGATATCTTCTTGATTACACTTAGAATTAGTGTCAGAGCTGAGACCCAAACCTCTTTTGAATTTAATCAAGGCCAATGTTATTTCCATTACCCTAATTGCCTCTAGTTCTATAGATATAATTTCAGATTTATTTCTCGGTTTTCAGTGGTGTTTATTTATTGCAGTGAGCATTATTTACAATAAACTTATAACATTGTCATAGCTCTATATTGATTTCATAACTATCAGAATTATTTGTGGTGAAATTATAAATAAGTTCATAGGCACTTTTCTTGAAAATACAAAGATGACACCTAATAATGAAAAATTTATAATTCATATTTTAAGAAAGGCTTCCAAACTGTATATACTAACAGTAGCTGTGTTTGCACGACTTTAAATGGCTTCTCTTTCCCTTACTTCTTTCCATTCATTATCTGTAGGTCTAAATTTTCTGTAGTGAATCTACATTACTTTTATAATTGTTAGAATATTTAAGCAGCTGTATAAAAGAAACAAAGGCAAATCCAGTCTGATAAAGACATGAAGCATTTGTGTGAAATTAAAATGTTCTCACACCTCATTCATTCCTGTGAGTAGGATGTAAAGACCATTTCCTGTGACTCAAATATGCACACACAAAAGAGAATGGATTCGACACTTTCCCACAGTGAAAGAAAAATGTCTGGTGGCCGTGATTTGAAGGGGGCATGTGCTGAGAGCTGTGACCTAGAGCGCATTCCAGACTGAGTAGCACTGACTTTAAAATTAAAGACCCAGCAGTTCCAACTCTCAATCACGACCCCTTCACAGTATCTGGCTGATCGACTCAGCCCGTTATTCTGCTATGGACTTCTATTTTCTCTGAAATTCTGAATGCCGGGGAGAATTCAAATTTTGATTTACTTTTGTCTAGTTTTAGGAAATTTAAAGACAGCAAAGTTAGCACTCGTACCCAATCTCTACCCCAAAGGCGACAGCTGCATGGTTACCAGGGGAAGAGTTTACTTGGATGGGGAGAGAAAATACCTCTTTATAAACAATGTGTTTTTATGACTCCTGTTTCTGGGAAACCTGATACATACAATGCACCTACGAGTATTTGAGGTCAAGTTCCAACTGTGTTTTTATTAAATATTTGACTATTTTATGTGTTATTGTAATCGACTGAGTTTGAGACCTGGGTGATTAAGGAGCTTGTCTAAAAGGAGCTTGCCTGACTCTCTTCTTTCTTTTCTCTTCCCTCCCATTCTTTCTCCATATATATACTTAACTATATATATACACACACACATACACACACACATGTAATATTAAGTTCTGTAATTAGCTGATTCTGCATTCTCTTAATTTTGATTTCTTATGAAAAAGAAACATCAGGCAACATTGCATAGCTCCAGGTCAATCAATCAATTAATGTTTTCAGTCCTTTAATGCCCTCTCTGCAAAGCTGGGGTGCTTGGCAGAAGACTGCTGACAAGTAAAGCCAATGTTCTGTGCATGTGAGGAAGGCACTATTTTACTTACTTTCCCTTTGTCATGGAAGGGACACAAGTCCATCTTACAAAAGGATATTTTAGGACCCCAGAAGAACAATTTCAATTCTAAATCTCAATGAAATATTTTGTCAAGGTTTTTGTATCACCAGCTAACTCTTAGAGGGAATACTCCCTTGAAATTTTGGTATGTTTCTAGGTAAGTCATGACCTCATTCAGACACACACACACACACACACACACACACCCATCTGATCTGAATCTGTAGACCTCCCAGTGCAGTTGAGATGTGGCGCTGCTGCTGTTGGAATTGGACAAATGAGTCCCCAGGCAATGCTTAGTGATTCTTCTTCACATGACACGGGAGCAAATCCCTCCTCCGGTCTCCCTGCTAAGTATTTTGGTAAATTACACTTTCTCACTTCCCCAGAGTCAGGAGTGATGAGCTATAGTCTCAGGGTGGAATGGCTGCGGCTCTGACAGTAGACAGGGGAGTACTTAGAAGTGGTACAGAGTATATCCACTTAGAAGGAAGAGTAATTGAAAAATCTCAGGCTGCTCCATTCAGTTCTTCTCATGCTATGCCCAGAGACAAACTTTGATAGCCTGTAATCCTCCTCATTCATGAGTCTTCTTGCTTCTACCCCTACAGTGATGTGTCTCACCCTACAATAAAACACAGTTACAGTCACAGATGTTGG